>PVIU01010245.1:6876-71357 GCA_004026605.1 Ondatra zibethicus
AGAGAGAGAGAGAGAGAGAGAGAGAGAGAGAGAGAGAGAGAGAGAGAGAGAGAGAGAGAGAGAGAGAGAGAGAGAGAGAGAGCTTGGTCTTGTCTCAAGGAGGTGATAGGACAGACTTAGTTGATTTCCCAGGGGAGGCCTTACCCTCTCTGAAGATTGGGTAGGGGTGGGGTTGGAGGAAGGGGGACCAGGAGAAGAGGGAGAGGGAGCTGGAATTGGTATGTAAAATGAATAAATAATAATAAAAGAAAAACTCATACTTTGCTTGCAGCTGTTTCAAGAAGAATATATCTCAGGAAAATGTGCAGTTGCAGATAGGTGCAAATTTGAGGCTGGGTGTAACTCAGTGGCAGAGTAAGTGCCTATCATATACAAAGTCTTGGGTTAGAGCTGTAGCACTGAAGAAACGTAGAAATCTGGAAGGACAAGTAAAAAGAAAGAATTAATGGTTAAAATTTGTCTGCCAAACCAGAAGTCTAAGTTTGACAAAGTGACTGCTACATGCATAGGATGCACTCCTAATGTTAATGAATAGATGAAGTCAGTTAAGTGCTTGATAATTTTTGTTGGACTGAAATTCCTCTGTGCCCTTTAGCTTCACTTAGGCCCTTGTATATACTACCATCCAGAAACTTCTGAGTCACTGTGTGCTTTGTTGCATTAAATGAGGTACACTGCTCTGATGAATCACTGATTACTGTGTTCCTGAGATGAACCCAACAGATTTGCCTTTCTGACGAGCATTCTTTAGTCCTGTTGTGCTTATTTAGACTTTCCTTTTGCCCTCATTTTTCAGTTTCTTGGTTTGCCAGTCTAGCTTCTTCCCAGAATCTGGAACTTATCCTGAATCCTGACTTACTTAGTTGAAGTCTGGGAACATTTGGTTGTGTTTTGCTACTCAGTGAGCATCAAGATCCTGGCCTCCTGCTCAGATATTAGCTAAGGGTTCTGCCTACAGACTGGTCATGGAAAACTTTGACACCATTTTCATTCCAATGTTGAACATCTCTATTTTATGGCACACTGCGGAAGTCAAGGATAAGGGAGTCATATGGACTTGAGCTGGAGTTCAACTACCTGCTGTGGAATATTACTTTAAGAAATGTTGCATTTGTTTATGCTATGGGACATTTGTTTAATGATGTAAAGCTGTGTTGCATTATTTTACAGTGCATTTGTTTAACTCTGTTACTTTGCCTGTCTAAAACCCTTGATTTATCTAATAAAGAGATGAATGGCCAATAGTAAGGCAGGAAAAAGGATAGGCAGGGTTGGCAGGCAGAGAGAATAAATAGAAGGAGAGGAAGAGGGAATAGGAAGCAAAAGAAGATCAAGGAGCAAGAATAAGGAGAGGAGGATGTATGTGACAAGCCACACAACCACATAGCCAGTCATGGAGTAAGAGTGAAAGTAAGATATACAGAAGTAAGAAAAGGAAAAAGCCCAGAGGCAAAAGGTAGATGGGATAGTTTAAGTTAAGAAAAAACTGGCTAGCAACAAACCAAGCTAAGACTGGACATTTATAAGAAAGGCTAAGCCTCCATGTTTATTTGTTTGGGAGCTGGGTGGTGGGCCACCTAAAGAGCAAAAGGGTAAAAAACAACCAACTACATTTTAATGTTCTAACATGGGCCTGTATTTCCATGTAGGGCCTGAGAAATCTGAATAAAAAAAGAAAAGAGAAAGGACATGGCTCCTTTAAGAGGTGCTACTGTTCAGACAGCAGGGCAGTGCTAAATAGAAATGGCAAGCTAAGTAAAAACTGCTTGTGGCAACACATGTACTGGCTCCCCATGCTAGGAAGGTTGAATGAAGTTCCTGGCCATGTTCTTCCAACTGGGCTGTGAGCTTTAGGCTTGGCTTTCACAACTGGAGAAGTAGGCAGAGCCAGCCGATAGAGCCATGTGGAGGACCCAGATGCAGTTTAGCAGTTTAAAAATTTGCTCATGTGGTCAAAAAAGACTAGTGATACACAGTAAAGGAGGTCCAGACAGAAAAACCTCTAAACAGGTTGCTGTGTGTTTAATGTGTGTAGGCTTAAGAAAAGAAAAAAAGGGTATAGTCATGGAAAAAATGGATAGTTTAAAACTAAAGTCTTTAAAGAAAGAAGTAAAGTAATATAAAAATAAGCCACATGGAAATGGGAAATTGATGTGGGATTGCCCTCTGTATGCTGTAGTAAAGAGGGGAGTGGCAGCCCCGTTCCCAGCTAGCTTAACCCCAAAATAATTACACAGAAACTGTATTCATTTAAAACACTGCCTGGCCCATTAGTTCTAGCCTTTTATTGGCTAACTCTTACATATTTGTTTAACCCATTTCTAATAACCTGTATGTCACCACGAGGTGACTTACAGGGAAAGATTCAGCGTGTCTGACCGTGCAGCTTCATGGCTGCGGCTCTTTCCTTGCCTGACTTCCCTCTCCCTGAATTCTCTTCTGTCTACTTTGCCTATCTGATTTCAAAAGGCCAAGGCAGTTTCTTTATTTAACCAGTGAAAGCAACACAAATACAGAAGAACCTCCTGCACCAGTATGCTGTGAATACCATTGGTTAATAAAGAAACTGGCTTGGCCTGATAGGGGAGAACAGAGCTAGGCAGGGAAAACTAAACTGAATGCTGGGAGGAAGAATGCAGAGTCAGAGAGAAGTCATGGAGCTGCCGCTGGAGACAGACACGCTGAAACTTTGCTGGTAGACCACGACCTCATGGTGATGCACAGATTGATGGAGATGGGTTAAATTAAGATGTAAGAGTTAGCCAATAAGAAGCTAGAGCTAATGCGCCAAGCAGCAATTTAATTAATACAGTTTCTGTGTGGTCATTTCAGGTCTGAGCTACAGGGCAACTGGGAAACAAACAAGCAGCCTTATTACTACAGGAAATATACAGGTAGTCTGTATCCTGTATGTTATTGTATTGATTTTGAATTTTTTGAATACTGATAAACAAGCAACAGCTGCTAAGAGACATGGGATTGAAAGAGGGAAAGATAAAATAAACCAGCCTAGATATTTTAAGAATACCTTAACTTTAAAATGGGAATGAAAAAATGTGTTTGTAAAACAGAACTTAGAAGATAGCATTGCTTTGGAGAAGCAGTTTTGCTTTTGCTTCCACAGGAAACCAGGGACTGTGGATTCAATTCAGGTTAATATGATCAAGTTTGGCCAAGGGAGGCTTCCTGAATCTTGACAGGTAATATATACCAACAAAGGTTAGAGCTGGTCTTTCCAGGACTTGGCCATTATCTCAATTTGTCTCAGGGACCCCTAAAGTTGCCTTCATCCACAGACAACAGGAAGCAGTTTGGAGGATACAATGTCCACATTCCCAAGAGCTGGGGGTTGTGGAAGACTTTTGGTCATTTGGTGGGCCATGGATACTTGTTATATTCAGGAGAATATAGGAATATAGGGATATAGGATAAAAAGATAACTATTATTCTCAGAAATTTTGCATTGTTATATATTTTGTATATTTATACAAATTTAAAGTTATTTTTGCTACACTGTATATAAGTTTCTTCTCTTGTTTAAGGTATTGTACTTATACAGCTTATTTAAAAATATAAGGTAAAGTTCTAGTTTTTGAAAGTTATTATTATAAACTATTTAGGATAATCAAGAAACATAGGTTAGTAGTTAGTCATCTATAACAATCAAATTTGCAGATATGTTAGGCATGTTTTCAAGATCACACAGAGATATATTTTAGATAGATAGATGATCTTAAAACACTTCAAAGACCTGCATAATATGACATTTAAAATGTTTGTTAACATAAGGATTTTCATGACAATGAGACAGCACCAATTTACTTCAGAGAAGATGATGGGCATTGAAGAAACTCCATAGGAGTTTGTTTTCATTGTGGCAAGATTAGTCATTTGAGCAAGAAACTGATTTTACCTTGACTGCTTGACTGTGTGTTATGCAGAATGAACATGCAGGACCCACAGGAAAATGACTGCTAAACTTTGCTAAGACAAGGCAGGACAGTCCTTGGAGATTCCTGCTTCATAGAAGAGTCTGTCAAACATTATGCAGCACACAGAGAAAGTAACTGATGAACTTTACCAATACAAGGTGGGACAGTCCTTCAAATTTTCTGCTTCACTGAAAAGTCTGCCAGATACTCTGGACTGAAGATGGATGCCCCAACATTGCAGAAGAACTTTAGGTGACTATCCAGGCAGCAAGATGTCTCTGTTGTTAGGTATTATTATATCCTTCTGGGGGTCTTTGATGGAGTTTAAGACTAGATAACTATAGTTAAAGTTTTTTTAGATATGATAAAAATAAAATTAGGTGTAAAACTGTCAATTTATTAAGATAGGATTTTCTCTTAATATGTGAAATATAAATGGACTGACTATTGTAAATGTAATTCTTACACGATAACTGTTTTTGTTGTGTATAGTTTTACTATGTTGAAGTTAAAACCTTTCATTTTTATTTAGACAAAAGGGAGAAATGTTGTGGAATATAATTTTAGGATGTGTTATTTGTTTATGCTGTGTAACATTTGTTTAAAGATACAAAGATGCATTGAATTTTTTCTGCTGTATTTGTTTACTTCTGTGAAGCTGTGTTACTTTGCCTGTCTAAAACACCTGGTTGGTCTAATAAAGAACTGAGCAGCTAATAGCAAAGCAGGAGAAGGATAGGTGGAGCTGGCAGGCAGAGAGAATAAATAGAAGGTAAAAAAGGAATATGAAAGTAAAAGAAGATCAAGGAGCAAGAACAAGGAGAGGTGGATGCATGGGGCCAGTCACATAGTCACACAGTCAGCCATAGAGTAGGGAATGTAAGTAAGATATCCAGAAATAAGAAAAGGAAAAAGCCCAGAGGCTAAAGGTAGATGGAATAGTTTAAGTTAAGAAAAGCTGGCTAGCCAAAAGCCAAGCTAAGACTGGGCATTTATAAGAAAGACTAAGCTTCCTTGTACATTTATTTGGGAGCTGGGTGGTGGACCCTCCAAAGACCAGAAGAATGAAAACAACAACCAATAACAGCTACCTTTATATCAGAATTCAATCAAGGCTTTCAGTCTTTAGTTTGTAAATTGAATTAACCTAATTCTTCATGCTATGAGAATTCTACAGTAATATGTATAACAACCAATGTGGTATGCATGGTGTGATGAGTATCTTTTTACCTCATAAGGATGAAAATGTTTACCCAAAGCCAGAGAAATATGGCTGCTAGAAGGGATACTGACCCACCTATATTCTGATTAGACTGCTAAGGTTCCAACTCAGTGTTGACTCTGTATTGCTTTCTACTGCCAAGCTCTAACAAGCAAGAGTTGGGAGGTTTGCAGAAACCTTTGACTGTTTTATCATGTTGCCCTTGCCTTAGCAAGATAAAGGAGATTGATTCTTTTAAAGACACAGTAATTAAGTAGGCAGAGTATGAACTGTCAATAATACCAACAAAGCAATTCATTAAGACAGAATAGATGCTGTTTGTTAATACACTGTTAATATACAAACAAAAGTTTGACACAAGTAAGCCCAAATTTTTCATTATTCATATGAAACTGATAAAATTTTGACTTTACTCTTCAGGGTTTTCTGGATGTTATTCATAATGGCATGAAACAAATATTCCTGGAAACCAACCAGCATATTTGTCTAGAACCTGCAAGTGGTAAAAATGATGCTCAGATTCTTGGAAATTGCATTTGCACTCAACATATTTCATTGTTTCATTATAACCATGTGGTAAAATGGCCAGAGATTTTGGAGTCAGACAAATATGCTTTTGAATTCCATTCTATTAATACCATTAAGCTGTTGTTTTCATTTTCTCTGTTTTTCAACATGGTGGTTCAGATTAACTATAAGAGACCCCTGTCATTCCACAGGTTCTATTCTTTGATTTCTAAAGCAAATATGCACTTTAAGTGTTACTCATGAGGACTTACATTTAGAACTACTCTACGTTCATCTCTTCAAATAAGAAATGCTCATGTGTTCTAACACAGGACTTGCATATTTTTTCCTTTGGAAAAAATTGCATAAGGATTTCATAAGGAGATGGGCAGGGAAAGGGAGATGATCTTTCTTGGTATATAGGAAAAGGGTGTTGCTAAATATGTGCTATTATGTGTGAAATTGTGTCCATTCATTGCACAGACAATTACTGGGCTCTGTTTTAAATGCTGTATATATAATAGTGAACAGTCTTGAGCTTTATTCAAATTATTATTACTGGGAGGGGATACAGAAGGTTAAACAGGTAAATTATGTTTCACTAGATAATAAACCTATTATCCAGAAGGCAAGGTAAAATAAGGGGAAAGAGCATTGCTATGGTGTAGGATTCTTTCTTAGACAGTATGGCTGGAGAATGATCCTGAAAAAGTGACATTTGAACAGGGGTTGAAGAAATCAAAGGAGATTGGATATATTAAAGCTAAAAGTGTTTTATGCAGAGAAACAATATCTTGCAATGGCTCTTGAGGAAGAAGGTCATACAGACTGTTTATAGAATACCATTGTCTGAGCAGGTGGACCATGAGAGTGATGAAATGGTATGGATGAAATGAATTAGTGATATAGATGTACAGTTTTTACATAATGATAATATATTGTAGTCCAGAATGTCAGGTATTATAGTCTATTGTATTGCCCCGGGTACTCTTCAAAACTTAACAGTAAGATTCTAATGCCAAAGACATTGCATACTTGAGTAATAGACTATGGAGAATTAAGCTAGTTTTGATCTGGAAGTGTCATCCCTACTGGTAGTTTTATAGTGATAGAATGTGCTAAGCATCCTACTGGAGAAGAAAAGCAACCATCAATATTACACGGCAATAAACCTGTCAACTACAATAATGACCTATGTGGCAAATGCCTACTGGTGCAATAGTGGCATAAATGCCATGGGAGTAATCAACTACTTTTGGGGCTGCTCCACAAGATAAAACCCATGCCTGAATACTTATTGGATCCAACAGCCAGTGGCTAGACAGGTCATAAGGCCTGGAAGGGAATTTGCTACTATTATTTCTTTAATGAGTCATAGTATTAGCCATCTTCTAACAGCTTCTCATTATACCCATAGATTAGTGCATTTCACAGACGTACATTAGAGAAGCTTCTTTTGGTCATAGATGGTGACTACCACATTTACCAATAGATGGTCAAGATGTAGAGGGTAAGTTACTGTGGAGTTCTCAGCCCTAAATGTTACATCTACATCATTTACATACTTCCAAAGACTAAACTATCTTTGCAGAAGTCAGGGCTGAATGGCCATATGGACCAGAGATGTTGGGTGAATACAAGAAAACAGTGCTTCTTTCCAGAAAGTCATGCAGTTGCACATATGAACTCCCAATAATTGTGGCAGCATGCTCAAGACTTATGGAAGCTCAAATGAGACAAAATACCAGCATCACAGTGGGAAAGTGGATGCAAAGATTAGCTGAGGAACTATGGGTAATTAATCAGGAGGGAGAGTTACTTTTCTTTAAAGGTCTGGTCCTTGGCAGATGGAACACTGTTCAGTGGATGATCACATATCCAAGAGTCTATAGGCAGAAAGAATCGGATTTCATGGATTTAAATAAATGAGCGAGGACACAAATTGTGTGACTATGGGAATGATTCTGAGAGAAAATGGGGAAAGAACAAATATAATCAAAACACATGGGGCCCCATCCTTAAATAACTACAGGCAACTAAGGAATGCTGAGAGTGGAAGCAATAGTTTTCCCCAGAGATGAGTTCCTATTTGGCTATCCATTACATTTCTACAGCCCTGAAATCATAAACATACAAGTAACACTAAACAAATGTAACAAGTCCATCTATGCATGTGTGTGTATGTGTATGTGTGTGTGTGTATAACAATAACAAAGAAAACCAAACTAAGAGTTTGAGGTAGAAAGCAAGGTAGGGGGCATGGGAGGAATTGGAGGGAAGAAAAGAAAGGGGAGAAAATGATGCAACTATATTTTAATTTCAAAAAATGAAAAGCCCCAAAATATAATATATTAAATTCTCAAAAATTTAATAAGGAAACAAAGTTATTAAAATTTTTTTTAGAAAAGGTTAAGTTTTATTAACACAATAACATTAGTGATGATAAGTAGTAAAGAGATCAGAGGTATAAGGTGTGAAAGGGTTGTTTTCAGATAGACAATCTATCATTCTATGAGGACAGTCTGTCATTCTGTGATGTGTTTTGGGTTGTCAGAGTGATTTAGGTATACTGCTGTCAGAATTAGTTGAGGCCAGGGATGCATTGTGATAGACGGGATGGTTCAACAGAGTGAAGGGCTGTCTTCTCTCATGTAGCAGTCACATACATAGGTAGGAATTTGTGGCACTTAGAGATCACCAGAGCAATTGTGATCACACAGGTAGTAGGCAGTAGAACTGTTGGACCCATTGACTGAGTTCTGCTGGGTACATGTTCAGCTCTGAGTGCTATCCCTGTGCATTTGTAAATATTACAGATTTCTATGACAGCCGACTGTATGAGGAAAGACCTTCACCACCCCCACATCAGACAGAGGACTGATCTCCAAAATATTATAAAGAACTGAAGAAACTAGACATCAAAAATTCAAACAACCCAATTAAAAATGGGATACAGATCTAAACAGAGAATTCTCAACAGAAGAACCTTAAATGGGTGAAAGACACTTAAGGAATTGCTCAACATCCTTGGCCATCAGGAAAATGCAAAGCAAAATGACTCTGAGATTTCATCTTACACCTGTAAGAATGGCTAAGATTAAAAACACCAACGATAGCCTATGCTGGAGAGGATGTGGAGTAAGGGGAAAACCCTCCCCCATTGCTGGTGGGAGTGCAAACTTGTACAACTGCTTTGGAAATCAGTATGGTAGTTTCTCAAAAAATTGGGAATCAGTTTACTTCAAGACCCAGCAATACCACTCTTGGGCATATACCCAAAGGATGCACAGTCATACTACAAGGACATTTGCTCAACTATGTTCATAGCAGCACTATTCATAATAGCCAGAAACTGGAAACAACCTAGATGCCCGTTAACTGAAGAATGGATAAAGAAATTTATACAACGGAGTATTACAGCAGTAAAAAACAATGACAGCTTGAAATTTGCAGGCAAATGGATGGAACTAGAAAAAGCCATCCTGAGTAGGGTAACACAGATCCAGAAAGACAAACATAGCATGTACTCACTCACAAGTGGATATTAGAGGTAAAGCAAAGGAGAACCACCCTATAATCCACAAACCCAGAGAACCTAAGTAACAAGGAGAACCCCAAGAGGGATATACATGGATCCCCTGAGAAGGGGAAATAGGTAAGAACTCCTGAAAACAAAATGGGAGCGTGAGGTATGGTGTGGGGAAGGGGAGGCAGAAAGGGAGGGAGAGAGGACAAGGGAGGGGGAGAGGAGAACATGAAGGAACAGGATGGCCAAGATGGGGGAAAGACAGAGAGGGAGAGCAAGGAAAGCGATACCTTGATTGAGGGAGCTATTATAGAGCTAGCAAGAAACCTGGCTCTAGGGAAATTCCCAGGAATCCACTTGCTTGCAATCTTAGCTGGGGTCATCTTTGTGGATTCCTGTGAATTTCCCTAGAGAACATGCTGGGGAAACCCACAGAAACAGCTGACCTGAGCTATGGGAGCACACTGACTCCAGACTGACAGCGCAGGAATCTGCATAGGCCCAAAGTAGGCCCTCTGAATATGGGTGACAGATTGTATGGCTGGGGCAGTTTGAGGGGCCACTGGTAGTGGAACCAGGATTTAGCCCTAGTGTTTGAATTGGCTTTTGGGAGCCCATTCTTTTTGGAGGGATGCATTGCTCAGCCTAGATATAGGGGGAAGGCATAGGTTCTGCCTTGCATCAGACTTTGTTGACTCTCCACGGGAAGCCTTCCCCTCTCTGAGGAGTGGATGGGGGTGGGATGGGGAGAAGGTGTGGGAGTGTGAGGAGGGGCTAGAGAGGGAACTGGGATTGGTATGTGTTAAACTGGGAGCTTAGGCCCCAGCCCCTTGCATCTGTCATAGCCCCCTGACCCTGAGAGTTAGCACTCTGGACTCCAAATCCCATCAGGCCAGGTCCTGACCCCTCCCTGGTATTTAAATGAGCTTCCAAAAGAGGAACACGTGGTCTCCTTTTCTCCCTCCTAGTGGTCGCGTTTGCTAGGCTTCTCCTTTTGGGGCAACCCGAGAGCTAGAACTCCCATTAAACCTGAATATTTCTTAATTTGGCTTGTTTTGATTTGGCTTGATTGGGAATTTTGCGTTGGCGGAGAGCTCGCGTTAGGAAATATTCCTAACAGTATGTAAAATGAGAAAAGATTGTTTTTTTAAAAAAAGAAAAATATATTTTCTATAGTCTACATATAAACTCACAAGAAATTGTTTTAAATTCTTCACACCTTGCATTTCTTAAGAAGGCAGCCACTACGAAGTTGGAAGAAAATTATTTTATTTTGTCTGGAGCTTTATTAAAGATCTTTCATCTTTGTTTCAGCCAGGGTCTTATCAGTAAAGAGAAACTGCAAAGAAAAACTTGAATGTACACGAGTGACTACAGTGTCGAACTAGCTGGGAAGAGTGTAATGCACGTGACAGTTATAAAATGCTTCCGTGACGAGTGCCTCAGCCTGGCGAAATTCCTTTGAATAGATGCAGCTTTAACAAGACATACTAAGGATTAAGACACATCTGTAATCCTGGTGATGTGTCTCTTCCTGAATGTCCCCATTTGCCTTGCTCTTTCTTTTCTCCAGGACCTCTTTCCCCCTCAGGATCTACTTGCCCAGCTAACTCAATCAAATACATTTCTGCAGTTTGTAACCTGGATCGTTTTCCCTGGGATTTGAGCCTATAATGTCCTCTGAGCACACACTGGAAGCTTTAGGTGAGGCTGGCTTTTCCCTGGGTGGCTCTTCTTTGCAGAAAAATGCTTGTTGGATGCCACTGACCATTTATCCCAGTCTCTGAACTCAAACTTTCTCCTTAGTGGTGTCAGAACAGATCAGTGTTCGTTAATATGATGGGATTGAATTTCTCCATTCTTAGGTTAGCGTGACACGCAGAGAATTGTTCAGACCCCGTGCTGAAGCTTCGCTTTTAGCTGCACACGCTCTGTCTATAAAAATAACTCAGAAGTTTGCCCGGTCGGGCAGAGTGGTGGGACCAGTAGCGCTTTTGAGGTCCCAACGTTCATGTAAATCATAAGGGGGCAGCCGGCATTCTAAATGGGTGGCTAAGAAATTGCCCTTCTTCTCAGTGACTTCCCAGTGTCTTCCTGCCCTTTAGTGCTTAGAGGTAATGACAAGCAGATGGGGACCCCCAGGCATAATTGCGCTCTCTGCATTTACGAGAGAGATCTGTGCAAGGAAAGGAGGAAAAGCCCGGAGGGTAAAAGGGCAGCTTTGTGTCATTTTGCAGCTAGAGACAAATTGGGTACAATTTCCATTAGGACACGGGGGATGTGGATCCAGGAGCACTCATCTTCTGATATTGAATTTTAAGGTGATCCCCAGTCATGTGGTAAGATAAAAGGAGGACATTTTGAAAGTGTGGTCAGATGATAGATGTGCTCTAAGGTTTTCTAACACAATTTCCGTAACTGGGAGATTGCCTGCAAACCTTCTAAGAAATATCCCATGATGCCTTAAAGGGCTGGCCTATGTACCCTCAATATTTATCTTCTGTGAAGTTTTCCCACTTCGCCATCAAAAGAGAAAGAGTATTTTTTTCTTCATTTCATTCAATTAATGAGACGGAACCTTAAGACAAGTCATTCTGGGTTCTTAAAATCTGGAGTCTAGAAGTCATTTTCTATGCAGGCTCAGATCACGGAGACACAGGACAATGACAGATGTTAATTATCAACCCCTTCCCCTGAGTAAAACACTCCTGGTATTTGTCTAGAACCCAACAAGCAGCTTTGCTCTCCAACTTTTGTGTGTAATAATATAAGATCTAAATTTTCTTTTCAGAATGATTCAAAGTGTATGAAAGCATTCTAAATAAAACACAAGGAAAGGAAATATGTGAGGTGAGACCAGGATGAGCAAAAGGAACTTCCTGGCAGGGTGAGCGCAGTGCTGTGTTCTAATATAAAACAGAAACTGGAAGTGTGTAAATTTTAGCTCAGGTCTCCTGCCTTCACTGTGTGGAGTGTTATGTTGCAGACCATATTCAACCTGTTTACATATACAAAGAATTCATTTGCATTGTGTGTATGTGTATGTATGTATATGTGTGTGTATACTTGTGATTATGATGGCATCGTCCCTCCTCACACTCATCAAATCAATCAATACAATGGATTTTCTATTGATAAAAGCTTTGAGTCTAATGGGAAAAATGCATTTATCTGGTACAACACAGCAGGCTTTGCTAAGTGATTACTTGATCCCTTTGCTTTTTGCCTGTATTCTGTGTACTTGTATTCTCAGACAAGCAGAATGGTGATGTCCTGTCTACTGATGCCAGCAAGGTCATTTAGAGGATCAAGATCTCCCTGAAATGCAAGGTCTCCACTCCAGTCTCCTAAGCAAATTTGATTGCATTCCCATCTGTCTTAGGATTCAATAACGGGATGTCACACACAGACATTGTGCTTCTGTTTCCATGTTGACTAATTCTGGAGGTTAGGGGTCACAGTTACCCTGGCCTTCCATGTCACTTGATGAATGGGCACACAGCCTGCTTGTCCCAGGGCTGCTGTTGGTCACCTTCAAAATGAACAATAGTTACATGTTTGCAGAAAAGCAGTAATGCTTTGAGAATATCCTTTTTTCCCCGCTTCTGGATATCTTTGTGCTTGCACAGCCAAGGATGGGTCAAAGCAAATCTTGCCCTCTCAGAGTTTCAGATCCCGTCATCCAGTGCATGCATGTGGCTTTTGCTTTCAGGTTAAGTGACTCCCAGTTCCTAGAGTCATGATTTATAGAGCCTATTTTCCAACTCTAATCATTTCACTGCATTCCCTTGGATCATATCCAAGTTCTCAATTGACTTATGTTTTAGTCTCCAAACAACATGGTATTGAAACAGTGAGCAAAAGAAGTGCCTTCATGTTCTTATAGTCAGTATTCTTATTTGTACATAAATGCCTTTTCTCCTAATCACTCTATAAATAATAACTAGGCTCTTTGACCCAGCATTGGGTTTTGAATTTCGGGGGCAACTGTCAATGATATTATAAGAGTGGAGAGGCTTTTTATGTCAATAAAATATGCTACATCTTATCAGGCTTGGTCACATTAAATTAATTTAATAGCCCATCTGCTCTATCCATATAACAAGTTTAATTCTCACTCCACATTATACTGTAATGTTTAAAGAAGCAGAAAATGATCTAGTGATTTTTTGTGTTATATACTTTCAAATTTTATTCAAATATGTAGAATGTGTTTGAGATCAGCTGTCTTAGTTTTGTTTGTATTATCACTAGAGTAATTTCAGTTAACGCTAAAATATAAATAGCATTTACCTACTTAAACACAGTAAAATGATATCTCTATTATATGAAATCTTTCTTTCATTTGTTTTTCTTTTTGGGTTTTTTGAGACAGGGTTTCTCTGTATCCTTGCCTGTCCTGGAACTCACTATGTAGACCTGGCTGGCCTTGAAACAGAGATCCACCTACCTCTACCTCCTGAGTGCTGGGATTAAAGGCTTTATTTTCAATGTGTAGCCCAGGCAGGCCTTAAACTCATGATTCGTTTGCCTCTGCCTATTTCAGCAAATTCTACAGGTGTGTACCACCACAACCAGCACCATCCTACTTTGAAATCATTTCTTGTTTGATCTGATCAGCATTAAAGGGTGGTAGTGAGGAGAGGTAGGGTAAATCATCACGTGCATCCACTTGGTTTCAGGGCAAAAGTAAGCTTCATGATCAGCCAAAGCAGGCACTGAGAGATGAATTAGGCCTGTGGCTCTTTATCTTCCTAATGCTTCGACCTTTAATACAGTTCTTCATGTTGTGGTGGGCCCCAATCATAAAACAATTTCACTGCTGCTTCATAACTGCAATTTTGCCACTGTTATGAATTTCAATGTAAATATTTGATATGCAAGATATCTGATCCACAGGTTGAGAACCACTGGCTTAGGCAATCATGAGAGCTCATGTTCAGTACTAGACTGAATGTTGTAAAAAAAAGAGCCTTGGCTAGTAGCTTACATTTGCAATAGTGCTTCAAAGGTGGACAGAGGATGATCGCTGGACTCAGTGACCTGACCTACTTGGTGAGTTCTCTGTCAATGAGAGACCCTGACACTTAAGGAATGACACGCATGACACCTGAGGCTGATCTCTGGTCTCTGATATCTATAGGCTCAGAACATATGTGCATGTAAATACACACACACACACACACACACACACACACACACACACACACACACACACAATCCCAGAAGCATTATAAGTTAACAGGGAGCTAAATGTTCTGATTTGTGATTTGGATTTTCCACCAGATTATTCCAAAGCTTGGGAAAAATTGAACCATTACTGCCATATAAGACTCCTAGATTAAAACATTTACAAAAGCCAAAATAGGGTTATAAAAATTAAAGGATAGTATAAATGTTATTTTAATGAAGAAATATTTTAAACTCATATGATACTCTGTAACATGAAATAATTACACCCTTAATATAATCAAAGGGTGGACAGCAATAATTCTTCACAGATTATTACAGATTTTGTAGTCTGCAAGAAAGGCAAGACATTAAAGATTTATGCTAGCCAGTATTCACCAGAGATACAGAAGTAATAGTGTTCTTCAGAGAAATATATTTATTAGGGAGCAATTGGCTTGCACAATGAAGGCAGTTCAGAAGCACAAGCAAAGCTTATTGTAGTTTCAGGAGAGCTGACACGTATCTGTAGTGTGGAGGGCAAGTCCACGGCAGCGGCTGGTTCAGTCTGAGTACAAAGATGGGTGTTATGATTTGAATATACTATGCCCCCTGTAAGCTCATGTGTTTAAACACTTGGTTCCCAACTGGTGTCTCTGTGTTGGGAGGTTTGACAACTTTGGGATGAGTGTAGGTCAGTAGAGGTGGATCATGGGGCTGAGTCTTTAAGTGACTCAGTCCATTGTGTAAATTTTCTTTATCCATTCTTCAGTTAAGGGGCATCTAGATTGTTTCCAGGTTCTGGTTATTATGAACAGTGCTGCTATGAACAGAGCTGAGCAAATGTCCTTGTGGTATGATTGAGCGTCCTTTGGGTATATGCCCAAGATTGGTATAGCTGGGTCTTGAGGTAGATTGATTTCCAATGTTCTGAGAAACCACCATATTGATTTCCAAAGTATCTATACAAGTTTTCTATTACTCTAACTTTATAGTAAGTTTAAAAGCGAGAAATACATATCCTCCAAGTTTATTCCACCTTTAAAGATCAGTTTTCAATTGCTGTATGGATTTTAATATCGTATTGTTATTTTATATAAAACATGTAAACTTTTATCCCCTACAAATAAGAGTTTTAATAGTGATTATGTTGATTGTGCTAATCATTCTATAGGTAAAAATGGTTTTGTTACTCTAATAATAAGTTTTTAATTTATGGATATGAGGCATATTCTTAATTATTTGGGTTTTAAAAAATATTTCATTAAACACAATTTTGTATTTTTCAAAGTACAAATTGTGTACTTCTTTTCATTAAATTCACTATTTTATTTTTTGTTGTTCTTAAAGTGGGATTATGCTCTTAATTTAAAAAATTCTTTTATCTCTACTAAATGTAATAAAACTGATTTTTGTTTATTGATTAATATTCTGTAATATTGATTAATACTGAACCACTGGCACTGAACATTTTTAATTTATTCCTTGTGTTAAAGAATAATTTTAGTGGATTCTTGTCGACAAACAGTATGAGACAGACAGTTTAAACTGTGGGGAAGATTTATTTTGTCTCATAGTTTTGTAGCTCTCCATGTATAATTTGTCTTAATTCTGGGTCTGTGTGAAACTGAGCATCATGGCAGAGAAGTGACAGATCACAGCTGACTTCATGGCAGCCAGAAAGTGGGATGGCTGTCGGGCAAAGGGATACAGATGGGGGAGAAATAGATAGGGGGGAGTGATGAGAGAGAAGTAAGGAAGGAGGAGGAGGAGGAGGAAGAAGAGGAGGAGGAGGAGGAAGAGGGAGGGAGGGAGGGAGGGAGGGAGAGAGAGAGAGAGAGAGAGAGAGAGAGAGAGAGAGAGAGAGAGAGAGAGAGATTGATTCTCTTCAATTGTTTTGCCTCGGTGGATTCTTCCACTTATATAGTTAGTGCCCTCTTGATAAAATCACATTCCCAAAACCCTGACTCCTTAGGTACCAAACTTTTAAAACCTAAGCAATTTGTGAAACATTTTATATGCAAACCACAGAAAAATCTTATCATTTGTGAACAGAAAATTTCAATTCTGTCTAATATTAATGTTTGATTTTTTTCTATATTAAATTCATCTAATAAAATAATGAATTTACAATGGCTGGCACTGTTTCTTGATGGGCTTCTGCTCTTCAGGGGAAAGCATTTATTTTTTGTGATTAAGTGTGGTGATAATTATGTTTTCATAGATATGGAATTCTTGACCAGTGTTGTCATTTCTCTGCATTAAGTATATAAATGTTTTCAGATAGTTTCTGATAATATGTCAGTTCTTGAATTTATTGAGGATTCCTTAAATGGGGCTGCTTTCTTTTCTTGGTGATTTCAGTTTTGTCTCTTGGACTTCAGGCTATGATGTCTGATTATATATGAATTTATACTTGAAATTAATTGAGTTTCTTTGTTATATAGACTAATTTTTCTTAACAGATGTTTAAATTTACCAGCAATTGCTTACAAATCATATATTCCTTTCTGTGTCATTGTGTTCTGATAACTCTCTATTATTCATATGGTAGTAGACCTAGCAACATCACACATATTTGTCTTCAAAATTTTCCTGTTTTCCAGACTGCTTAGATTTTGTTGATTTATCTTTGGAATGACTTAGTTTTTTTTTTTTAATCTAAAATTACCTGTTGCGGCTGTCCAATAAAATTTTTAGTTTGGTTGTAGTTTCCTCTAGAATTTTGATTTTTTTTTTACTATCTCAATTCTTACTTCTATTAATGTTCAATTTTGATGGGAATTTGTCAATACAATTCCTTTTGTTTCTTTATGTGTAGGAGAAGGGCCCACTTGTTTATCCCAGCCTCCTGGCTAGCTTACACCTGAAATAACCACACAGAAACTGTATTAATTAAATCACTGCTTCGCCCATTAGCTCTAGCATCTTGTTGGCTAACTCTTACATCTTAATTCAACCCATTTCTAGTAGTCTGTGTATCGCCACATGGCAGTGGCTTACCAGCAAAGATTCAGCATGTCTGACTCTGGCGGCTCCATGGTATCTCTCTCCTATGCCCTTCTTTCTCCCAGCATTCTGTTTAGTCCCTCTCCCTACCTAAGTTCTGCCCTATCAACAGGCCAAGGCAGTTTCTTTATTCATTAATGGTAATGACAACACACAGAGGGGACTCCACGTCATTTTATGTGTGATTTTCTTTCATTTTTTAACATTTATGAAATAACATTTTGATGGATCTAATCTCCATGGGAAGTAGTAAAAGACAAGATCTCCTCAGTAAATTGGGAGCATGGGTACCATGGGAGAGGGTTGAAGGGGAGGATAGAGGAAGAGAGGGGAGCAGAGAAAAATGTATAGCACAATAAAATCAATAAAAAAGGAAAAGAGAAAAATGAAATAACATTTTGGAGGCAGCATATTCTAACTTTGACAGTTTTACATTTTGAAAAAAGTGCATGTCGTATGGTTTTATTTTATTTTTTATGGGCCACATTTTCATTCTTCTCTGTTTTCACATTTTTAAATTGAATGGGAAATTTTAGGTAATACACTGTGATGATTCTGTATCCTGAGTGTATTCCCTCCCCAGGCTTTATTATTACTGTTATTATTATTTATTACCTTTATTACTTTTTTTCTTGATGGCTCAACAGTTAAGAGTACTGCCTGCTCTTCCAAAGGTTCTGAGCTCAATTCCCAGCACCCACATGTTGGCTCACAACCGTCTGTAATGAGGTCTGGTGCCCTCTTGAAGAAGAGACTGTGTCAGTCATCCTCATCAACTTAGATCATGAAACCCAATATGGACAAGTTCAACAGAATCACCATAAATTTCATTTCAAATTTTTTTATTATTGTTGTTGCTTTTAGATGCACAGTGAATTTTCCAGTCTATTTTAGTAAGATCTCTTTATTCCTTGGTGTATAACTTCTGATTGCTTTGCTGTTTGGGAAGAAGAGAAAAATGTACCATTCTGTTTGACTGCCTCTTTCCCTGAATATACTATGGAGTTTCTGTCTTTCTGTGTCTACTGTTGTCGTAAACTGCTATGGTCAACTTATTGCTCTATTATGTTTGACTGCTAACTGGTTGGGGACTGTTCAAAAGTCACTTTAAAATAACTTTGGCACCCTTCATACGAGTAAGTCTTTGAGCACAGTTTTGGAAAAGGCTCTTTTAAACTGGTTATCATGATTAAACTTCTAGGCAATATAAATTTTAACTTATTGCTTTTATAAAAATACCTTTCTCCTCTTAATAGATTGTAACTGGACTCTCCACTGTTTTCATATTGTCTTTGGACTTGAAGCTGTCTATGCTCTGTTCCAGATGAAGTCATTCTCTGAGTGGTATATACAAGACTCTCTCTTCTCGAGGAGCCCCTATTCTCCAGGGAAACTGCATCACTGCCGTAGATATGTAGCTGAGGACATTGGCCTGATTTTCTCTGCATGATGCCTCTGCTTTGGAGAAGGGATGTTGGACTGGAATGGTGGTCACCTCTGCCCTTAGAATGGAGATTTTGCATTATAAAGGAACTTAAGTGAGACTGTTCAAGAACTGTTGTCTTTATCACTCCGTGCCCAGGTTAGGCTTTCTATCATATGGGTAGAGGAAGGTATTCCCAGATCTATCTCAACTTCTCTTGCCTAGAAGAGAGATTCACAGAAGAGCTAGGGAATAAAGAAAAGCTGGTGTCCATGTTTTTAGGAGGAGACACTATTGCCTTAGACTCAGGGCATAGGAGAGGAACATGCTGTGGCTCAAACATTAAAGACTCATTTTTTCTTATAGGTATTTAGTGTATTTTCTCAGTAAATGAGTCTTCAGTTGCTGTGTGTTGTCTGAAATACCTCCAGAGGTGTTTTAAAAAGTAGATAATTTCCAATGGTTACAGTTATCTCACTGGAGAGAACGTCGTGGTATTGCCTGCGCTGCCATTCTAAATCAAGATTACTCTGTTATTCCTAACTTCAAGATAAATTAGGAAGCTTAATTGGCCCTGGGAGATAAAATACTATAACAAGAGCTTTGGTGGTTGTTAATTGTGCCAATTAAAAAAAAAAACCAAACCAAAAACCAAAATCTCACAGTGGTGTGATGCCAGGTAGAGAGTGGAACAGCTTGCCAAACCATACAAGACATCCTCCTACACAGCTCTTTTTCTGCCAATCATTTCAAATGAATTGTTATGTTTTGTACTATCAATATCTTCACTCATTAAATTATCTATATCTTCCCTGTGGGCATTTTAGTTTGCAATCTTTCATAATGAAACATCTTGGAATTAGCGCAACAGTACGACCTTTCACACAAAGTGTGTTTTGTTCACCAAACGGCTGCTTCTCACCTTTGCTTTTGAGCTCCACTGATTCTCAGATTTTTGCTCCAGCACTTACTGCCTCCTATCATTCAAAAACAGGCTCATCATATTTAGTGCATGTTATCTTTTTGTGCTGCACGATAGTCACTTGGTGTTCCTCACTGTTCCCCTTTGCAACTTTTCAAAGGATTTGCTTTGCTATTCTCTTTAGTGTCTCTCAAGTTTATAGAAATTTGTGATACCAGCTTTCTTGGAAGGTTGGCCTCTGATTTGTAGGGTTCACAGCTGAACAAGACCAACAATGCGTCTTCCCCCTCAGCAGCCCGCAGAGCACCCTCTGAAGTCTTGAATACGATCAGGGAAGATATTTCCAGCTTCATTCAAGCTTGCTTTCTCTGCATCTTGTAACCAAGGTATGTGGTATGTGCAAGATGCTCTTATCTTCTAGATCTGGCAGTAAACCAAGAGGATTGGGGTTCCTAGGGATTCTGTGCTCCACTCTGGTGGGGAAAAGGTCTCACACCTGGGACTGGGAACTCCCTTCAGTAATCCACTGCTTCTAGGAACATTCCTCCAGCCTTGCAGGGCAACTCTCTTCATTCCATCTTTTGTAGTTTTTGTTTTAATTTGGGTTACAAAATAGCAGGCTTGCAGGTGGCTTCTTTACATCTCCTTTGTCCACATTGCCTCTCCCCACCACTCCCACCTCCGTCTTCTCAATTCCTTTCACTTCTTCATGAGTTAAGCTTCCCACCACAGTATTTCCCTGCTTCCTTTTCTTTTTACTTATATTCTACCATCTCTCTGTTGTAAGTCATCTCCCCTCCACCCCTCATGCTCCCTTCCTAGTTTCCCTAGATTCTACAGGTATTCTATGTTAAACAGAACTAAAGACTTGAAACTAGGATCTGCAAATGAGAGACAACATGATGACTGGTATATTTGTCCCCCTGGGCCATGGTTACCTCACTCTGTATAATTCTTTTTTAGTTCTATTTTCTTGCAAATTTTGTAATTTTGTGGAGGTCCTTCTTTCTATGTGTTGCTTGTATTGGTTAATGAATAAATCACTGCTTGGCCCATTAGCTCTAACTTCTTATTGGCTAACTCTTACATATTAATTTAACCAATTTCTATTAATCTGTGTATATCACCATGTGGCAGTGGCTTACCAGGAAAGATTTGGCATGTCTGTCTCTGGCGGCTCCATGGCGTTCCTCTGACTCCATCCTTCTTTCTCCCACATTCAGTTCTGTCTTCCCTGCCTACCTAAGTTCTGCCCTATCAATAGGCCAAGGCAGTTTCTTTATTCATTAACCAGTACAAGCAACACATAGAAAGAAGGACCTCCTACACTATTTCCCCTTTTCTGTTTAAACAAAAAGGAAGGCTTTAACTTTAACATAGTAAAATTACATATAACAAAACAGTTATCAATCAAGAATTGCAGTTAGAATATTTATATCTACTTTATCTTTTATCATAACTAAGGAAAACTATAACTATAACTATAAATTTTTCAACTCCATCAAAGACTCCAGAAGGATATAATATTACCTAAGTAAACAGGAAGTGCATTGCAAGCAACTTCCAAAACTCTAGAATTGACAGAGACATCTCGCTCCCTGGACAGTTACCCAAAGTTCTGTACCATTGGGGCATCTATCTTCAGCCTACAGGCCCATAGTATCCAGCAGACTTTTCCATGAATCAGGAAATTTCAAAGACAGTTCAGTCACTTTCTTCTGTGTCCTGCAGAATGTCTCACAGACTCTTTCATGAAGCAGGAACCCCAAAGGACCATCTCACCTTTAGGTAAGTTCAGCAGTCATCTCTCTGTGAGTACTGCATGTCCAGTGAAGCAATCCAGGCAAGAGCAATTTCTTGCCCAAATGGCTAAGGAGCCTCTTCGATGCCAATCTTCTTGAAGTAATTGGTGCTTCCAGGAGCAATCATGTCTCACTTCAACAGCACCCTAAGTTATTTAAATGCCATATTCTTTGAAGATTACTTATCTATGTACAATATAATCTTTATGTATCTAAAGAACTTTATTAGTCTAATTATAAGTATCACAAAAATAGATGATTATTGATCTATAATTCTTAATACCTATATAACTTAAAGAGTAAGACTCCATATTAGAATATTATATAATAAACAATTGTGCAACAAATGAGGAAAATGACCTCAAAATATAAACAATGTATAAGTATCTTGATCAGAGGTAGGAGTGTACATTGCAATATGATAATATATATCCATATATAAAAATGTTTCATGCATTCAATATTCAATATAATTTAACTTTGTATCAATATACAAGAATCTATACCAATGTAATTGCCTATAAATAATAACTCACAAGTATTCACTCTATTACTCACTATTATTATTGGTGTGAGTAAGCTCACACTAATCTATTATCCCAATTTTGTTTTTCTTTTCAGCTGAGTAAAGTTCCCTTGTGATATCAACTAGATGTTCAGTATCTATTCATCTGGTTATTTAGCTATGTCCATTCTCTATCTATTGTGAATAAGACAGTAGTGTGTATGGGTGTGTAAGTGTCTAGGTAGTATTATTTAAATAATCAAATTATGATTAGATAATTGTTCTTTAGGTTAAAGCCCAGGAGTGGTATAGCTGGGGTATATGGAAGTTTTATTTTAGTCTTCTGAGAAATCTCCAGACTGTTTTCCAAAGGGGCTGCTCTGGTTCACATTCATAACAATAGTGCATAAAGGTTCCCCTTTCTCTATATACACACCAGCAATTTGGTTTTTTATTTATTTTTCATTTTTTATTTTGTTTTTTTCCAGACAAGGTTTCTCTATGTAACAGCCCTTGCTGTCCTAGAACTAGCTCTTATAGATCAGGCTAGCCTTGAACTCACAGATATCTGCCTGCCTTTGTCTTCCGAGTGCTGGGATTAAAGGTGTGTGCCACCACTGCCCAGCCAGCAATTTGTTTTTATTGGTATTCTTCAGGATGACCATTTTGACTGAAGTGAGGTGGAATTTTGAAGTAGTTTTAATCTGTTTTTCCTATTGGCTAGGGATATTGAACACCTTTCTAATTGTTTCCTTGACATTTGTAATTCTTTTTTTTTGATACCTCTCTAAAAATTTGGTTGTATAATATGCACTTGAAACTTGTTTTTGTTGAATAAGACATTTCTGCAAGGCTCGAAGATTTTTTTCTAAGTTATTTAACTGGCATGTAAATTCACCTTCCAATAATCTAACTTAAATTCTTTAAAATAATTTTCCCTGTTATAAAGAATATATTTGATACATAAGAACACTGCAGGAGATCTGAAGAGATGGCTTAGAAGTTAGTAGCATGCACTACTCCTGCAAAGCATGTAATTTCAGTTCACAGTACCAGTATCAGGCACCTGTAACTACAGCTCCCAGTGATCCAGCGCCCCCTTCTGGCCTCTGAGAACACCTGCACGCAGGCGCACATATCCCCTAAAATAATTAGAAGTTTCAGAAATAAATGCTTTAAAAAGAATATAATAGAACCATTTATTTGAAAAACATTTGTTAACATCCTGTCTCATCTTCAGTAGCAGCAGCCATCATAAAAGATAATGATAATATTATGAAATATTAATGTTACATAAATCATACTTTGGAAATAACCTATTCAGGCCATACCATTTATTAGGAACATGATATAACCATTGGTTCAATGACTAGAGGTTCAAATTTCCATGTTAATGGCTAGAGCATCAAATACTCCAACCAGGAGAAGGCCAGATCTAGTTGATGTGGGAATGTGGAGAGATGAAGACAATTGTTTATGGGGAAGTGGTACTTAAAGGTGTTTAGTGTTATTCATGGACCCACACTTCTCCATCAAGAAGATGAAGGATTCTTAATTTTGGAAATTGAACTGACTATAAAGTCAGGTGAACTGTTTAGGGGTGTGTTCCCAGATTTGCATGTCAAGGATGAAGTTTGGAGGAAAAAGTTAGAGTATGATAATCATCCAGAAAAGGTACTGAGTCCAGCCCTACCATGTACCAGATGTGTAACTCGAGCAGCATCGCCCATCTGTGAATCAGAGATAATGACAATAACTTTGTTAAAGGAAACTAGGATAAACATGTAAAAATAATTTAGTACAATGCCAGGAAAACAATGAATGCCAATGAAGACCAACTCTCACAATAGCAACCAATTATCTAGGTCTCACAGCAGCTGTGATTGCCTGCATTGAGGAAGTCAATAGTCAGTCATGCATGGAGAAGGGGCTCATGGGACACTGCCCCTTCTTGGACAATTACTGGCTATTATCGATGGATCCTAGAAGAGGAGGAGTCAGTGACATTAGTTGTGTACCCACTAGTGAGCTCCTCAGGCTCCAGTGGCTAGCTCTACACTCATGGCAACAGAACTGCCCTGGCTAAACTCAGATTCAGCGGGTCACACGCACGTGCACACAGATATGATCGTGGACAAGGGACTTGTAGGGAGGAGAGTTGATGAGGGTAGGAGAGAGAGAAGGAGAGAGGGTGGAGAGTAATCAGAAGGCAATTTTATTTCTGTACTTATATTTTATAACAGCAGACCACTAATAGTAAATGTTTTGTAAGAAATGGAAATTTTCAAATGTGTCAGTGTAGAAACAAAAATACCCACAGCAAATTATATCACTCCTGTAATTCACTTGAAGCTTGCTGGCCAAATCAAAGTCCATTAGTCCTTTTCCAACACATTTGGATTCAGCAGGAAACCCATGGATTTTTCTATTTGCTGACTTGTGCCTGTAGTGAAATCAAACACATCTAGAAGATGTTGGGTGAAACAGGATGGGGTCCATTCTTCTATGGTATGAAGATTAACTCTTTGTGCATGTGTAAGGAATGGTTCTGTCTTGAGACATATATGGATGGATTGCTGTGGGATGCTATGGCCAGCCATGTGTTATATTGAACATGGAAAACCAGTTATAACAGTGAGGTTCTTTTTGAACTTTAGTTATATTTGATTAATTTGAATTTAAATAGCCACATATGCAGAGTGGCTACTGTGGTGGTGTGTTAGATGATGACAGACATCTGAGGTAATCTGCAAAGAGAAACATTTATTTGGGCTCCTGGCTGGGGAGGTTATAGTCCGTGCTTGATTGACTGCTGCTTGTCAGCTTATGGAATTGTGCACAGCATAGTGGGAGGGAGTGCACAGTAAGACAGGGCACTCACGTTGTGGGCAAGAGGCAGAAGAAATAAAGAGGAAGTGAATCCCACTTAAGACTGCACTTTCTGTGGTCAGTAAAATGTTTGCCATGCAGGTTTGTGGACTTAAATTTGATTCTCAGTAGCAATGCAAAAGAGCTAGGCATGGTGGCATGTACTTGTAATCCCAGTGGTGGGGAGATGGGGACAGGCTGATCTCTGAGGCTCACTGGCCAACCAGCCTAGTTTAGCTAGTCAGTGAGCTCCAAGCCATTGAGTGATCATGTCTAAAACACAGGGTAAGTCAAGGGTGAATGCTACCTGAGGAATGATAGCTGAGGTTTACCGCTGTTTTCACATGGCATGTGTATACACATGTGTATACACATATACACACATACATGCACACTATGCATACACACACTCACACACACAGACATATGCTTCTGTTCCCAATTATTTAAAGATTTTTCTTGAGGCTCCATGGTTTAAAGTTTCTACAGTCTACAACAGCACCCCTGTTTAGACCAAACTACCAAGATTTAGCCCTTTGCAGTATACTTTTGCGTTGAACTATTGCAATTGGATAACACAGGCAAAGAATCTCCTTCGTGTGTGTGTGTGTGTGTGTGTGTGTGTGTGTGTGTGTGTGTGAGATGACTCCCTTTGCAGTCACTCCTTACTCACTGGCCAATGGAAGAGTTAAATGTCTACCTGGCTTTGGTAGCACAAGCATTCATTCTGATCTGATCTCTCTCTCTCTCTCTCTCTCTCTCTCTCTCTCTCTCTCTCTCTCTCTCTCTCTCTCTATTGTATAGTAAAAGAGGTCTGAAATTTTGAGAAAATTATTCAGATAAAATTTTCTTCCAAATGATCCAGTCCCCAGTGGACTAAAATCTCTTCCCATGGTTGATCAAAAAAGATGAAGCATTTTAATAAATATTCAAATCACTTTAAGTGTCTGGGTCCTTATAAACTTACCAGCAGAGTTCTGCATCCAAATCTAATTATCTTCCTCAGCATAAGTAAGCATAGAACTAAATTATTCAATCTGAATGAAACTGGACTTCTGATGCATTTTCTTTGAGGAAAAGATCAAAGCCTTAAAATTTTGTCCTCTTTGCTAACATTCCCAGAAGACGGTCTTTAATGACACTTTCCCACCTTTGCCAGAATGAACTATGCGCATACAGGTTTTCTTTAATTGCTTGATGGCCTGAGAGTACAGTTTAGATAAAGCTGTCAAGGAGGTGGGGATAGGAACATAACCTGCTAGGGAGACTCACCACCAAGGTGCATCCTCTAGAGCGTCAGCAGAGAAGCAATCTATGAGCCAAGCCTCCCATTGCATTATTCCGTACTCCACTAGCCAGGGGAAGAGTTAAATGTCTACCTGGCTCTGGCTGCACATGGCTGCATTCTCGTCTAAATTCTACTGCCCTTTGATTTCATCAAGAGACGTATTTGCATATGGGCTGATAAGGCACCTTGGCACCAGGATCCTGGAATTCATACCGCACAGATCTGGCACAGGCCTGATGAAAACTCAATTATGATTTATGTCTGCGCAACAGAATTTCCTATTGATTACTTGCCAGGGCCATGATAAAGCAATGTTAGGCTCAAAGCCAATCCTTCCCTGCCATAATCTTTCCTCGGATTTTATTCTCTGTGCCCTTCCTTGAGTTTTTTTTTTTTTTTTGAACATTTGTGAACAACAATGGTTCAGGAGAAAAAAAATGAACCTTAGATATGCAAATTTGTTTATAACAGAAGACCCTGTTCTTAGTGTTCAAAGTTTAGTCTGTAGCTAGCTTTTAGTTATTTGGGATTTATCCAACACCTGCTCATACATATCACACTGCTTTAAATTTTGTAAAATGTGAAGGAAATGGAATCCATTGCTCATGCTTTGAAGTATTTGCTCACAGCAACCTGGAAAAACAATCTATCTTGAGATGAAGATACCGGTATGAAGCAACTTCCAGTGTTTCTATGTTGGTCCCATTGGGCAAAAGGAGGTGATGGGCAGAATGAGTTGAAAGCGGTCTGCAAAGCTGCTTTGTTATGATTCTGAAGGCTATGAGAAAAAAGTAATCACGATAGGTATGAAAGACTATGAAGTAAGAGCCATCGAGTGATTGTCTGCGGAAAATATTCCTGTTTTCTGACCAGCAATCTCCTATGAGGGTCAACATGATTTTTCACTGTTACAGATAAAATCTCTGTTTAAAATGTAGTACTAGCCTTGGTATAAGTGTTTACATATCTGAATCATTTAAATCCTGCAACACCTCTGTGAAGCAAATGCCATTGCAATATTCATCCAGCAGATGAGTTAACTAAATATTAGAGAGACAATAAAAGTATTCTTTTATTGCAGTTGAGTATTCTGCAACTGGCTGGGAGTGGTGCTGGAATTTGTACTGGCCCCATGATTTAGAGCACAGACGCTGGTCCCATAATCTGGTTGAAGAGAGTGGTTCTTGCCCCAGGGTCCAACTCCTAGGTGTTGGTCCTAGTTTCACAATCCAGCTGTTAGATGAGTGCTTCTCAGTCTGGTGGCTGCAACCCTTTTAAGGCTCGAATGATCCTTTCACAGGGGTTGCCTGAGACCATCGCAAAACACAGATATGTCCATTATGATTCATAACAGTAGTAAAACTACAATTGTGAAGAAACAATGAAAATAATTTTATGGTTGGGGGTCACCACAACATGAAGTGTATCAAAGGGCAGCATTAGGAAGGTTGAGAACCACCACGTTATGTAGTTGTGCTGGCCCTGTGATCTAGGAACCCATGTTGGTGTACGGTGCTAGAGTTTGTAACCAGACCTCACGGACTCAGTTTCTGTGCTATCAACCACAGCCCCACACGGCCTCCTTTCTGTAGAGACCAGACAGATGTCTCGAGGATGACAAAGTTGGTCTTTGTTGGGGTGTGAAGCAGAGGGTCATTGCTCTTGTTCTTTAGCTTATGAGTACTTGCTCTTTGGCACGTGAAGTGCCAAAGCTTAAGTAGCCTGTTCTGAAGAATCATTTTCACCCTTGCAGAATAAGCCAGAGAACATTGTGTTATGGACTGAACTGTGCCCTCAAAAAGCGATGTATAGAAGCCCTAAATTCTGCATCTCAGATGATCTAATTTATAAACAGAATTTCCACACAATTATCAAGTTTCTTTTGTAGAATAGCTCTAGAGAATTGGAAGTGATTTTCAAGTGGGTGGTGTGGCCTCATCAGCCAATGACTAAACTCTTCAGAGGCCACCTCTTCTTCACATATGCATAGAGAGTGGAAAAATTTAAACATCTACAATGAGTTTAATGAGATAGCGCATGTAAAAAAAAAACCTTTACAGTGCCACTTGGAAACATATACAATTAAAAAGTTATTTGAAATTTGACATTATTTCAAAAGTTAACCCTACATATAGGTGTCAAAATATGAATGAGGCTGCTGTAACAGACAGTGTGAGTTTATATTCTTTGAACAGCCAAACCCATTCAAAGACTCTCTCACTAACTTTCTTACTACTTACATTTCAATTATTTTAGTTTATATTATTATTTTTTTTACTATTTGACAGCTTTAAATATTGGCCAAGCTGAGTCATTTTTTTTTAACCACCGTTTCACCCCCCTGTCATCCCCTCCCTCTCTTGTGGAAACCCTTCTTACCAACTAGATTCCCAATCTCATTGATACTGCTGTCAGAACTGCACCTCACTGGACAATTAATATAAATTATTCTACATTCTGAAAGGAAAACACACCTATTTCACGCCTCAGCCTTTCTTCATTGGACAATGACCTAAAGTCAGTCTCTGATCATCAAGTCCCAGCTGTAGCTTTTCTTGCCAACACTGTATATGAAAAGTGAGAACAGTATTCTCCCCAGCTCAGCTTGCTTCCATCCGCCGTGGTCATTTAGAAGAACCTGGGTAAGACATCACATTGCTGCTGCATCTATGGACAGTCCCTTCATCTTTGTCCCATGTTCAATGTTTGGCTGATTTAAAAGAGTAAGCTCAAGTTAACTGGAGCCCTAGGTGCAGATATTTAAACAGAAGTGACCCTGTTGTGATTTTGCTTGGATCAGAGCCAATTGAAACAATCTTTTGCCATGGCAGTCTATTGCCTTTGGGGTTACAAAGGATTGCGTGTAACTTTCTGTTTTCTAAAAGTTGGCTCTTAATGATCTCGTTGAGCTGATTTCAACCCCTCCTTCTGCTGGCACCGAGAAGAATAACAAAACCATTCTTTCCAACATGAATATTATGGCACTATTTTTCAGATAAGGAGTGGCTTTAAAAGGCCTCTGACCCATCGGCCAATTATTGTCCAACAGAAAAGCCACTGATATGCCTTGTATCCTTTCTGCCTTTATTCTTTCTGTTTCCTAACACGTTATTGTTTGTTATAGATACTTAGTTGGCTGACAAATAACAAACAAACTCATAAACTTTCTGCTATTTCCTTGATGTGAATGTCACAGTGATTTGGAAATAATTATTTTGTGTGTACATGCATGCATGCATACGAGCGTGTATGTGTGTATAAGTCAAAAGTCAACCTTGGGTGTTATTTGGAGAATTCTACTTTATTTTTTTTTCTTTATTTTTTGAGACAGGATCTGTACTAGTATATGAGGCTTCACCTTTGTAGGATAACATGGCTGTCAAGCAAGCCCCAGGATCTTTGTGTTTACCTCCCTAGTGCTGCAGGTAGGCACATCATTCCTGGCTTCCTTCAGGGATGGACATTCCCCGAACTCAGGTTCTCAATGCTTGCTCAGAAAACCCTTTGTTGGCACAACTAGCTTCTCCTGTCTTTGGAATATTCTCCTGTGATACATACCAGGACTATCCTGCCCAAACTTAAAAATGTCAGTGTGTGTTGAGGTTTGATTTTGGCCAGCACAGGTAACTTCTTGCCTTGGTGAAGGCTACCACTATTTTGCCCTGCCAAAACTGGGGTAGAATTTTGGGGCCTTGACTATATGTGTTCAAAATAATCATTTTATTATTTTTCCTTTTTTAAAAAAAATATGCCTATTTCTTTTCTAAAGAGAAAGAACAAAAAATGATGTAGATTTGGGTGGGTGGGGATGTGGGGAGGATATGATAGGAGTTGGAGGACCATAATCAGAATATAGTATGTGGGGAAAAATCTATTTTCAATTAACAAAAATCAATCCTAATATTTCTTGCCAGTATTTTCTCTATTCATATAAGGTAAGGTGATGGCTAAGCTGTCCATGAGATATGGACTTTTTTGTATTTATTAGCTTTTGCAGGTATCTTGACTCCTAGCCAATCTCTGGGGTCTGCCTAGGCATTGAATGATGAGCTCAATGGCACAACCCATAGTTGTTCTTTATGCAAATGTCACATTGACCCACTAGTTTGTCATTACACAATGTTAATTAAAAGCCAGCTGATATTTGGAGAGTTTTAAAGCTTTTTTCTTCAGCTATTCTAAATGGTGGGGTCTGAGCAGAGCTGACGAGTGGTGTGTGAATGTCACAGTCACTTGAAAAGAATTATTTTGCATGTACATGCGTGCACATGTTGTTGTTGCTATGTTGGTCACTTCTGCTATCTCCTTTTCCCTTTCCAAAGGGCATCTTCTCCAGATTGGTGTTTGTGAGTGTGCCCTTAGCCAGTACCAGTATTCAACCTAATAGGCTGCCCACGGATCTCACGAGAAGAATGAAGAACCTGTGGCGATTATTCATCGCCCTTTTATGGGAATCCTGGAGAATGTCCCTGGATAGTCTGAGTACTGGGAATAATTAGACTTCCCCAGGAAATATAAATTGTGAGTGTTTCATGGTCACAACTTTGTGTAACTGATAAGACGTTGCTTCTCATGTTGGCATCCAGAACTTGGAGGGCCAGTTTTATGGCTTACCTGTTCACATGTGTGGGGTACTGTGTATGCATCATTAGACTGTATGTATTTCATCTCCAGTCTTGTTTTACTTTTTCCTCCTGTTCCATTTTTAACTGCTGCTAGTGTATTATCTTCTGTGTGTCTTATTAGGAACTGCATCATCTTACCAGGAATAGATAAAAGTATAAAGATAAACATGTATATCCAAATTGATCAATTTCAAATGGGGTCTGCAGGGAGTGTTGCAGGCTCTGGTGAACAGAACAAGGGGATTCTCAATGCAGAGAATAATAGAAACAGACGAAAAGGGAATGAATATGGTTTTGACAGGGGATTAGGTTTTGAAAATGAAAAGACCCATCTTCCTTATCGAAGTCAAGTCAAGGTATAGCAGAGCTGCCCAGCTGAGATCATTAAGCTAGAACATGGGAAAAGATGCCTTGCTTTAAAATGAAACTGCTTTTAATGTCTCTCAGCATGAAGAATTTTATTTTATGTATAAATATGTGAAAATATTTTCAGTGCTACACACAGGAATAAAAATTCCTAAATCTCTGAGCGGAGGTGGGGGGAGAGGTCATTGAGATAAGAAAATCTCACCAGTACATTGGTATGTAATATACCTTTGTTTGCTATTTCAAGACTTCAGAAACAGGTGATAGCATTGTTTCAATTTTATGCATGCCTTTTTACAGATCACATGTAGATCTATTTTAAGGACAGATAGACAAAACAGTATCATTTTGTGAGATTAGGTACAAATTGTAAACTCAGGTGAATAATTATGGAAATCAAAGATAAGAAGCATTCTATCTGTGCAGGTTCCTCCACTACCAGTTCAGAGTCAGTGAGCTCTTGCTACTCAGGTCAGCTGATTCTGTGGGTATCACCATCATGGTCTTGATCCCTTTGCTCATATTATTGCTCCTCCCTCTCTTGGGCTGGTCACAGGTAGCTCGGTCCAGGGCTATGCTGTGGGTCTCTGTATTTGCTTCCATCATTGCTGGTTGAAGGTACTATGATGACAATTAACATGATCATCAATCTGATTACAATCCTAATACATACAGTCAGTGTGTATAGGCATCCTCTCCACTGTTGCCTAGAGTCTTAAGTGGGGTCATACTTGTGGATTTCTGGGAATTTCCCTAGTGCTGTGCTTCTTGATAGCCTTTAATGGTTCCCTCAATCAAGGCATCTTCTTCTTTCTCTCTCCCAGTGTCCTTCCCCCTTCTTGAGCATCCCATTCCCTAATGTTCTCCCCACTGAATGTGGGGGACAATTGTGAGGCTTGGGCAGTCTGTGGGGCCACTGGCAGTGGCCTAGTGCTTGAACTGGCATCTAGGAGCCCATTCTTTTGGAGGGGTACCTTGCTCAGCCTAGATCTAGGAGTAGGACCTTGGTCTTGCCTTGAAGTGAAGTGTTAGACTTTGTTGACTCTCTATGGGAAGTCTTGCCCTTTCTGAGGAGTGGATGGGAGGGTGAGGTGGGGAGAAGGTGGGAGAAGTGGGAGGAGGGGAGGGAGTTAGAAAGGGGACAGTTATGTAAAATGAGAAAAGACTGCATTAAAAAATTCTTGATTAAAAAAAAAAAGAAACATTCTATTTGTTTTGCTTACCTGGAAATTTCTAAGTCTCAAGGCTCCATTTTTGTTGAATGTTTTTACAAGGTTAAGGCTCAGCAGATAGGGCTCTATCCTGACTATTCAGCTTCTTTTTCCACATACAGTAGAGAACCAGCGAACTATGCTAAGAATGAATGAAAAGCATGCATGTAAAGAGAGGTCTGACTGTACGTCTGTAATCAAGTTGAAGTTTGCTTGATTTTGGAGAAACAAGGATGACAACTTGACTTCTCATTTGGAAAGTATAACTAAGATAAAATGCTTTGTATACTCAGTATATCAGAAAACGTTCAATGCTATTTTTACAAATAATTTGAAAATCCAGTTGTCCTCACCAGTGCAGAGCCTACACCATGGTGAACCTATCACCTTCCTTTTGGTCTTGGAATAAGGAATTGTGGTGTTGGGGAGATTTGGAGACCAGTGACTCTAATGATGAAGAGATGACAACCACTCACAGAAATCACCAGGAACATTTCCATCAAAGCTGTGCTCCCGCTGCTTTAGCGCACTCGCTCTGGAGGCTGAGAGCTTCTGCTAGAAGTCTGGGTCATGTGTAAGATGACGGTAATAATCCCCACCTCATAGGGTTATTTGGAGAATGCAATGAGGTGATAAATGTAAACACTATAGCATAGTGTTTGTGACTCTTTCAACCGTGCATCCAAACCAAGGCCAAGTTTTATTATTTGGAGGTCAAGTACAACTACCCCGAGAGTCCAAAGTCATGATTCCATGTAAACAATTGCTTGATACCCAAGCTGAGCAGACTTCTTTTTCTCCAAAAACACGTGTTGAGTACTTCCAACACCTCTTCGATATTGGCTCTTTAAGGGCAATGTATTTCTGCACAGCAAGCATTTTAAAACAGTCTCTTCATTTTACCTGAATAATTGCCAACAACATCCTTCAATGAAATTAATGTATTATTCTGGGACCGAGGCATGACACACACAGATGCTTTTAATGATTAATCCAATTATTCAAACTGCAGCACTTTTGCCCTTGCTCCAGGGCCCTAGAAAGGAATGATTAAGCTCCACTGGTTGCCTAGATCAGTGTGTTTCAACCTTGGCAGCCCTGACATTCTGGGCTGGGTAATGCTTTACTCTACCAGGCAGCCTTTTCCATTATAGGGAATTGAGCAGTGTCCTTGACTTCTTCAATCGGACATCAGGAGCACAGACTTATTCCACCAATTGAAATGATAAAGAAAACCCATCTCTGGACAATGCCAGCTGTTTCCTAGATATTGCTGGACTGGCATCATCCTTCTAGTTGAGAACCACTGGGAGTGATTGTGTCAAATTATCCTTCCTCTCCACTATGTTATATAATAAGGTCTAGAATATGCTTTGAAATTAAACTCTGGAATCTTCTTTCTGAATCAATTTAAAACTCGACCAGTGATTTTCAGTTCTGTAAGGTTCAGAGAATTAGATAAAATCCCTCTTTGAGATAGCTCTTGATTTTCTGGATTGAAGGCTCATATTCTCCCTGGGGCAGCCTCCCCTTTGTCCTCATGATGTAAGTACAGCTGTATTTTGCCTTTCTATAATGTATGCATATAGCTCTTCTGGTTATGATGGCTGAGAAATAGTCACGAATCTTGCATTCTTTAACTTATTTTTTGTGTTCTATCAATTTCCAACTTGTGGATGTTTTCTTATCCATCAGGCTTCAGAAATTACTCTGTGTTATTTTCAAGATGGATGAAGTGTATTGGGCTCAGAGGTTTGCAGTTTCTCTGGCCATTTTCATGGACCAGAGCCCTTTGCACATCAGTAGCAGGTGTTACACACCGTGCTTGGAACATATCCTAGCTGGGCTGCCTTAGTCCTTTGTCAGCGCCCACTCCAAGAGACAATCAACACATTGTGTAGAACCATCCCAGAGTTCTTCGGAGAGAATAGCCCAGGGCCCAAGAGCTGCTCTTTATGTGTGGCACATGATCAAGAATGGTAAGGCAATCACTTTATGGGTGTGCTTAGGAAAAGCTTGTGCCAACAGCACCCGAGGGACTCACCCTTCCTCACAGCGTTTTGCTGTCATTGAAAACAATGTATTTGAGAAGTGTGGACATGTTCTGGGGCGATATGCATGAGGAATTCACACAAGCCATAGGGTCATTCCACCTGCTGGGGCATCTCCTACTATTCCTTTATTAGGCATCCATCACTGCATCAGGGAGGAAGAGGGGAGATAGTGCATGCTCATCTAGGTGTGTACTTGGCCTCTTGATCAGGCTGGGGATGGAGAGTCAGGGGAGAAAATGAGGGACAAGAGGCAAGATGCCCCCTGATTCCACAAAGTAGTGCCTTTCTTCTTTCAAAACGTGTGTGTGTGTGTGTGTGTGTGTGTGTGTGTGTGTGTGTGTTTGAGTGCCTATGTGTGTGTACATGCAGATGTGTACATGTGACAAGCAGAAGACAACCTTGGATTTTATTCCTCATGTCCCACTCACTCTCTTTTGAGACAGGGTCTCTTACTAGGTTGGAACTTGCTAATTAGTTCAGGCTGGCTACCTGGCCAGAGAATCCCTATGATCTGTCTCTTTATGCCTCCACCTATTTCAGGTGTGCACTATCAAGCCTGGCCTTTTTTTTTTACATGGGTTCTGGGAATAAAACTCACATCCTTGTGCTTGTAGTGCGAAGAATTTGTTGACAGAGCAATTGTACCAACTTTCTACCCCTGACTCATTCAAAACAAATTTGAATAAAGATTCTTCCTCAATTTGTTTTACTTAAATTGTACAACCATTATGTGTTAATACACAGTTTTAAGAAGGGGGCTGGAAATGTAGTTCAGATGGTAGAGTACTTCCTAGCATACACAAAGCACTGGGTTCAATCACCAGTGTTGCACAAAATAAGAACATACAAAAAGTGCCCACAACTTCATCATGGTGGAAAAGTATTAGATATAGGAAAGTTGGTTAAAGGCAGGGTCAGCAGTCAGTAAATTCATACCTTCTCCTGGCCCCTGGCTTTGTGTTAAATACACAGAAGTAGACTTGGGAAAAAGGTTGGAAAACAACTCACAAGCCTGGGCTCCCATGGGGTTAAGTATTCTTTTAGCACAAAATTTATATGAAGATGAAAGAAAATACACTTTCAACATAGTGACTTGTGTTGTTACAATGTTTTTATTGACTGTTATTCTAAGCTATGGCTTTTATATTCAGTTCTCTTTGACCGATATTTAATGAGTACACTTTAAAGAACATTTTTGCTATTTTATAGTCAGGGTGCTAGGCTCCAACGACTGAAATTTGTAAAACTGTACAATATAGCCATTCCAACACGCTTCCATCAGTTATACACCAATAAATAACAGTGATTTCAAGGGTGATTAATCATAATCATTATAAAGCACTTTGGCCAAGCCGACATCTGTTTCCATGGATACAGCAGCTGGCCATCACAGTTTTGTAATTTATATACTTTAGTTATTGTTCTCAGATGACTATGAAAGCCATTGTACACAGTATGACCTTTTAGCTTTAGGCCCCAATGGGCTCTCAAGAGGGTTACACATGGCCTATAGTTCTTTTGAAGAAGGTTTTTTTTTTTATTTTTGTTTGCTGTTGTTAAAAAATTGTTGAGACCCGAGGAAATGAAGTAAGACTTCAATGGTCTTCTTGCCATTGCTTTCTTCAAGGGATAAAGTGAAGAAGCTAATCATGCAGGTGACACTATTAGGTTATCGGAGACTCTCAAGGTTGGCTTAGGAGGTTCTAGTGTTCTGCTGCTCAGCGGGTGACTGTAGTTCACAATTACCTTCTATATCCTGATGAATCTGATAGAGTGAGTCTAATGGCTCTGAACAGGAAGCAATGAGAAGAGGGACAAAGTAGTCCCTGGCTTTCCAGTGTACACTCCTGTGTGTGTGCTGTATTAACCCTTTTATTGGAAAGATGTAAACATTGGTCCCCCACTCCATATAAAGAACCGATGCCAAACTGAAGCACAATTCTACTACAGTTTACCAGTTGAACCAATGATTTTATTGAGCTTATTATAGAGACCAGGGAGGAGTTACTTACAGGATCTTATTACAGAGACTGGGGAGGAGTTACTTACAGGATCTTATTATAGAGACTGGGGAGGAGTTACTTACAGGATCTGGGGTAACTCAGAAGCAATCACTGAAAAGTCTCACTCACTCCTACATGGATGAGACAACCCTCTTCAGTTAACTTTCTACATATTTACATGCTCTACTAATACCTGAGATCATGAGGCTGTGTGCACCAAGGCCAAAATCACATACACATGTGAAGGAGGAAACAACTGGACTCTCATATGGGGGTTCAATGATACTGTTCATTACTTCCTTCTTTGAGGGAATGTCAACATCCAATAGGATTGAACTTGAGAATCTTTTGTAAATATTTAGTCATAGTTGAGCTAATGAAGATAATGACTGCTTTGTTCAGAAGAAACCTACAATGTGTGCATATGTGTGTTTTTAAATATTACAATACAATAAGTAATGTATTACTATTGTAATAAATAAAAATTGTTATAAGGAGATTGGGGACATCGCTCACTTGACAGAACGCTTGACTAGCATGCATGATGCCCCTCATTTGACCCTCAGAGTCACATACAATGGGCACGACAGCGAACACCTGTAATCCCAATACTCAGAGGAGGAGGCAGAAAGATGAAATATATCAACTTTGATGTCAGTGTGGGATATATGATCCCTGTCTAAATTAAAATATTTGACATAGAACTATTAGCTACTCTGTTTGTATCTGTGTACCAAATTATCATACAATATCCTGTAGGTATGTAAGAAAACTTATATTTGTGCTAGAATTAAAAGAAGACTCTCAAGCCACTAGAGCTACTGAGGGTCAGAGGTTTGCACAGTTCCTGATCTGTCCTCATCTACATGAGTGGAAACCTGACTCACACTGGCTCCCTTGACTCTTAGGTCAGAGCTCATCTTTTTTCTTTTGTTACTTCAGACAAATGTTGTTTTGGGGGGTCTTTACTGACTGATTGGTTGTGTGTGTGTGTGTGTGGTGTGTATGTGTGTGTGTGGTGTGTGTGTGTGTGTGTGTGTGTTGAACTATATCATGTACCAGGCTCCTGTCTCAGTACTAGTAAGTCCAGAGCAAGTCATTACAGGATATTTCAAGTCTACAGAGCTCAGAAAGACACTATTGGAAGAAACTCACATTAAACAAATTCACACAGGCGGCTGAAGAACCATGAAGTCATGCTGAGTATTGAGCCAGTGAGATCTACTGCACTCAAAATGGCTTCCATTTAGGTATTAGGTCTAGCTTTAGAGGGAACAACAGACTTGCTTAGATCAAGGTCACCTGAACAGAGAGCTGAAGAGTTCATGACTGTATGAAAGCCAGATGAAATCGCATGATGGAGACCGGCCTGCGAAATGCTCCGTCCAGGACAAGAGGAAGCCAAATGAAAATCAGCACCATAGGAATATATGGCAGGAATATAGATATTGAAGAATATAATGCCATAAAGCTGGTTACTGATGATCCCTGTAGCCCACAGTGAAAAGTTTTAGCTAAGCTGTCTATGGTCTTTATAGTTAGGGCTGTGCTACCAGAGTCCAGCTTGTTTGGGTTGTAGAAGAATCAGAACAGGGAGAAACTAGTAGTTGGGGTCTTTCTTGCTTGTAAGATGCACTCATACTTGGAACTTGAGCTCTTAAACCTTCCTTAATTTACTTGATTTCTTCTTCTGCATCGGTTAGATGTAGAATCCCTTATATTTTGACCAAGGTTGGCTAATCATTTTTTTCAACTATGGATTCAATTGCCAGAATTCTTTTCTCTTCCCTCCAAAATAAGGAGACCATACAGTCATGTACTTTCATGGGACTAAGCCTAGATCTTTTTTTTTCCCTACCTATTGGATTTAAACATGCTAGGATTTGTGCATGTGCATTAGTTTTCTGTGCTGGGTACAAAATAAAGGTATATTTAACACCTTCAAAAACACATGTTCATTCTTTCACAGCTTTTTGGAGTCAAATGTCTGTTCAAGGTTCAGTTGGGCCCCCTATGAGGTTTCCATGAACGTGTTGACCAGAGCTGTGTTCTCATGTGGGGGCTCAATTGTGCTAAGGGTCATTTCATAGGTCACTTCGAGCTGGAAGACTTTGCCTTCTTAGGAAGCAATACTTAGGAAGCTAGCAAGGAAGGAAAACACTACAGCACACTGGTGAGCAGGAGTCTTTTACCATGTGGCATTTCATCATTCGTGACTCATTTTTATGCTTCCAGTCAAAAGGTATGCTGCATTACCTGTAATGAATGTCAGGAGACGGGGATTATAGAGCCACACCGGATGCCACACTTCTGTAGCCTAACTTTGCCCACAGCCTGGGGGGATTTTATGTTCTTCCTGATTTGTGCAAGAGACACCATGGAACATGCTCTGGCTGTCACTTGAGTACAGGGTGAAAGGTCGACAGCGTGGCCATGTGAAAATCGGCACTGCAGGGTGTCCCCAGCTCTACACCATCTGCCCTTCCTTCAGCTTCCGTTGTCCTTGCAGCTCTCACTTCTGTGAGCAGCCTGCATTTACAGCCTCCTCACAGCAAAAGCTACAACATGCTCGGCTCTCTCTCCTAAGGCCGGTGCCTTTGAGCCATGTACTTTTCCCTAAGTGCCAGCTCTGCATCCTCTCCCTGCTTTGTCAGGGAGTGGCCAGCTGCCTTGGCATGGCCAGTTCTCTACTGACAAATTCTCTACTCTTTCCACCAGTGGGAGGAGCAGTTCTACTTCAGTGTCCCAAGCGGACTCCCAGCATGCAGAAACATGATTTGTCTTTTCAGAAGTCAAATATGTATGACATCTACATCACACAGATACTCATACACACACACAGATAGACTACATACACACATACAGACACACAAACAGACACACACACACACACACACACACACACTATGATTTGAATCCATCTTTTCATCTTCACAGAGCACAATGCCCCCGTGACCTATCCAATTCGTTATACATTTCAATATTTTGTTCCTATTGATTGCCAAGTAGTATATCATTTTGCAAACATAATAGTGTTAGCTTTTTATTAAACAGTGGGAAGTTTGCAGGATTTAACAATTACAAATTGTGGTGCATGCAAGTCTGTATGGAGATTTCTGTGTAGAAGTACATTTATTTTCTCTTTGGTAAATAGTAGGAGAAATAAGTGTCACTGTTTCCCTTTAGTGAGTAAACTGATGTATTATCATAGTCACTGGAGACATGATGGGGAAATGGCATTTTGAGAGGTGCGGTAAAAGATGGCAAGAATGTTTTCCTTGATGTCAGTTTATGATTTTTTGGGGAAAGTAATCTTCAGTGTTCTTTTTATTTTGCTGTGTGAACTCACCTTTCTTTCTGTCTAGTAGAACTGGCTCAAGGAATAGAATTAATTGCACATAGTCTAATCTTGGATTACACGGAGCAAATCCCAGGCCACACTTCTTTATTAGGATGCTCTCCAAGAACTTGTGGCATTATTGCTACTCTGTCTCTGGTGCTGAACCCTCTGGTATGACTTGCACAAACCTATGCTCTTTCAGTGAAGGCAGTTGTGCAAAGCTTCCATTAGTTGTTGCTGTATTCTTTTTTTCTATCACGGACTAGAATTGGTCTACTAGATCCACTGATATAACACAATTCTATTCCTTTTCAGGCGGCCAATTCTTCAGCAGTGTCAGCATGGTCCTTGAATATGTCACATGTTTCCTGCTCATGTCTCTGCATATGCAGTCCCACTCCTTGTGAATTTGCTTTTGGTTCTACTTATGCATTACTTCTTCCTCGGGAGGACATTGTGGCATTTGTATGATGCTCTTAATGTGTTTTATTATTATTTGGTCATAATTTGCATAAATTAGATGGTCCTCCCCTGTTGTTTTCATGGAAGAACAGTGTTTTTATCTTACATTGTTTCCATGGTGGAATCTGTGTCTTTCTTTGTGTGTGTGTGCTTTTTAGGGACTTAGCCTGGGCGTATGGAATCTACCTTCTGTGAGTGGCAGGGGAATGGGACACTAAGTAGGAACTTTTCTAGCTTGTTCTCTTTCCCTTATAAAAGCCTGCAGTCAGATGAGGAAACTGATAGCAAGAAAGAAGTGGAGCAGCTGGCTATAGGCGGGAAAGGGCAAGTTGGAAGCAGGAAAAGGCAGTGGTTGAGTCTGGTGCTCAGCTTTGCTGCCTCCTTTCCCCTCCCATGTGATGTATTAATGAAATGAAAGGAGCAAGTTGATACAGGTTCTTATGATACGAGTTGTGTGTGTGTGTGTGTGTGTGTGTGTGTGTGTGTACATGTGAAAGGAAAGAGAGATGGAGGGACAGAGGGAGGGAGTCAAAGAGAGAGGGGGAGGGAGGAGGAGAAAGAAGAGAAGGGAGAGGGAGACGGGGGAGGGGGAACCTAGGTCAGACAAGGCCAGACTCAACTCTTGAGCTTAGGTAGTCAGTGGATATGTGTTAGTCTGGTTTCATTAATGTGACAAAGTCCTGAGAAAACAATTTAAAAGGAGGAGACATTTCTCTTGGCTTATGTGTGAGTGCATGGTCTCCTGGCTCTGTTGCTCTGGGCTTGTGCATGTTGAGGCAGAACTCGATGGTGGGAAACATCTGACTTAGTAAAGGATTTACCCTGTGGAAGAGAGGAGACAGAAGGAGTGATTTAGGATAGGAGGGGCCTGGTACAAGATAATAGACATCCGGGACATATCTGCAGTCACATACTTTCTATAATCAGACTTTACCTCCTAAGATTTCCCTCGTCTTTCAATAATGCCATTAAATCTGCCGATGGATTGTCCCATTGACGAGGTCAAACTGGCATGTTCTTATCATCCTTACAGAGAGAGCCCCTTATCTGAATACTAATGCACTGTGGATTTAATCCGCGAGTCTCTGAGGGACATCCCAGAGCTAAATCAGAACAGTGTGGAGGAGAACAAGAACAATGGAGGCATCTGGATATAGAACATGCCTTTGAAATTGGTTTTTATCCCGTAGACATGATTCAAGAGCAGAGGACTTTACCCAGGCATCTTGGTAGTTACTTTAAAAGCAGGTCTGGACCTGGAACTGATGCGGGTGTTCAGTTAAATTAGACTCTCTGACTCTTGGCTGTAGATTGTTGGCCCCAGGGATATTATAATATAGGACAGAAAAGATTGACAGGGGATTATAACAAGACTCCTTAGTTCTTAAAAGACGAAGGTCTTTTAGTGCTTTTAGTTCCTTGGAATATTATAACTTTCTGATTTGAACAGAAAGTGTCTCTTCTTTTTTCTTGAGTGTGTGTGTGTGTGTGTGTGTGTGTGTGTGTGTGTGTGTGAGAGAGAGAGAGAGAGAGAGAGAGAGAGAGAGAGAGAGAGAGAGAGAGAGATGCTAGAAGATAAACTTTGGATGTCATCCTCCAGGCATTGTCCGCCTTGCTTTTTGAGACAGGGTCACTCATTAGACAGGAGCTTCCCAAGTTGACTAGGCTGACCAGGCAGCAAATACCAGGGTTGGCCTGTCTCTACCTCCTGAGTGCAGGGGCTACAAATGGACATTACCATGCTGGTTTTATTGATTTATTATTTTTTAAATTTAAATGTGGGTTCTAAAGATGGAACTAAGGTTGCTGTGCTCACAAATACAGGCTTCCACTGCTCAAGCTGTCTCCCCAGCCTCTATTTTATTCACCGAGCTCTCAGGTAGCCAGCTGTGTTCAGATGCCCCTCGCCTCCCCATTCCACACCTGAGGCAGGGGTTGCTTTGTGTGATTATGTAACGCATGATTGTTTGGTATGTTGTGCAGAGCTTTAGGATGTTGGCATCTCTTGCCTGTGAGAAATGATGTGTCAACCCTAGAACAAAGTTCCTGCCAAGACAAGAATGGTGAGAGAGTGCTGTCCTCTCTGTGGCCAAAGTGGCCCTCAGCAAGTCACAGAAGGGAAAGCTCCATTTGGATTTCTTTACAAGTAATCTTGGGGATACTCATGGAGAAGAGCTACCTAGAGATGCCAACTACTTGTATAAGAAGCAAAGAAACAGACCAAAATTGTGTGTGATGCTGCCACTGTAAGAAGCATGCCACCGAAAACTCATCTGCTTCTACATGCATGTCCCAAAGATACTTGGATTTGTATTTTGTTCTGTTTTTTTCTTTTTCTAAATCTCCAAAGAAACTGAGCAAGCAAGCAGGCCAGAGAAATGATGCTTTTTATACAGTACTGTTGTGAAAGTAAAAAAAATTAAAGTCATTTACATGGGAAAATAAAGGAAAAATCCACGAGGAATAAACACCAGGTGGAAAATACAGAGAAACAGGATCCAGGGACAAAGTGAAACAAACATAGGCTTCTACACAAAGGGATGAATCCCAAGACAAGCTGCTAGTGAGGATGGTGCAATTTACTTAATATTGAAGAGAAAGAGAGTAGCAATGGAATTTACTATTTCTGGATATATCTATATGTATAGTATCAAAATGGACTAGAAGGTTAAATAGCACCAGTTATAATTGCTTCCAAGAAGAAGAAGAGAGGTGCAGAGAGAGAGAGAGACAGAGAGGAAAGACAGGAAGAAGGAGGAGGAAGAAGAGGAGAAGAAGAAGAGAAGAAAGGGAAGAGAAAAGAGAAAGAAATTTTAAGTTTTCAATAAATCAGTAATAAAGTAAATTCTCTTTATTTATCAACTGAAAACATTAGAATGTGAATCTCATTCCCTATGTAGAAGGTGATGAGGGGGCATCCTGACCTAAATGGTTTCAACAGAATTTAACACAAAGCACTTTTGGCACAGTTATGGGGCTATAATTTAAAAAGCGGCAAAGGTGTATTGCACGGGACTATAAGCAGGCTATAACATCTAGAAACAATTCCTTTTGTATTCTTGTAAATTTGGATCTGTAAAGTAATTTAAAGCAATGCACCAAAAGTTAACTAAGAGCTCATTGAATTGGATAAATATAATGATTTAGCTATTTCTATTTTCAATAGAATCATTTTTAGTGACCTAGGAAAAAATCAGGAAATAAATGATTTTTTTATTTTAGGCCTGAATCCCAGATTGGTTCTGATTGTGACGGACACCTCTTCTGTGAAAGGTTTTCTGATGTTCAGGTGTACAGTCATGGGGAAAAGGTACTCAGTGAGTTAGAGGGGACACAATAATCTATAGTTTTGAAAGCAGTCAGCATTTTCAAAAGTAAACATTTCCATTCAATAATGCTCAGAAAACTGGACTCCTTGCTGATTTGATTGTCAGAGCAAAACAAAAAGGAAAAAAAGAAAACTCCAAAGACACTGCGGGAAACAGTCTTTGATTTCTATAAAATATGAAGTGATTGAGATAAACTATTGTGTGATCTTAGATTTCTGCACTGTGGAGAGTTGTGGGTGAGCATCAGTAAAGCTATGCTTCATCAGTAAATGATTTCAAGGGTTATTAGTTTTGCTTGTGAGTGTACCTACAGTATATATGACTCATTTTAAGTCAATGGTTACCAGCACAATATGACATTAAACAAACTCTTCCCATGTCAGAAACTAGTCCACTGTTGCACTCATTCTGCAAGGAAGTCTTTCCATCCCCATTCATCTCCGTTGTTTCAAAGAAGAGTTCTGAAGGAATCTCTGATCCTGTTGCTAATTCTGTGTTTTGTAGAAACTTTCAAATCTATTTAACACCATTCAAAGAACATCAGACCTTATCATCTCAAGCCAGTATTCTTCTCTAAACTATTCCCCATCATTCCCCAGGTGTTGAGACAAGACATTTACCACTGAGGCCTTTCTTTCTCCACATTAACCACAACCCTTCCCACGAAGTACCTGGCATTGAGTCTCACTAGTCACTGTAAGGATTACCACAAAATTCTTTCTTTTAAACTTTTTGATTGATTTTGTACTTCTTGCATAGCTTTTAAAGAATGAGCTCTTTGCATAACATTTTAAAATATTTTTGAGATTACAATATGATTACATAATTTCTTTTCCCTCCTCTGTACCTTTCCCTAATCCTTTTCAAATTTGTGGCCCTTTCTTTTATTAATTACTGTTACACATACAAAGACACACACACACACACACACACACACACACACACACACTCACACACTCACAAGCACACTTCTATGCTCAGTCTGTTACTTGTATGTATATTTTCAGGGCAGACCATTTCTCCCTGGAGACCAATTAGAGTGCTCTCCCTAAGGGAAGACTACGTCTATCTCAGCATTCCTTTTGAGGATTACATTCACTTTCTACATTTTGTTTTAAGTTCCCTGAATGTCAAACTCACAACTCATTCATAATGTGTCTCATATATTATCTCATACATAACAATTAATTAATTAACTAATTAATATTTGATAAATGATTTTTATGTGACCAAATTGTTATGGGGAGATAGGCATCAATCAGTTATTAACTGATCCGGATTTAATTCTCAGCTTTTCAGTTGTTTCATAAAACTAAGAAAGTTACTTTATAATTTAAGACATATGTACCAGGTAAGACCTATCCTAGAATAGGCTCAGATTCAAAAGTAATCTACTGTTCTGGCCACTAGATGATATTTTAATGAGGCTATGTTAATGGCTTGCTGAGAATGTATTAGTGGTTCGGTGCGATCAGAGATGAACAATTCCAAGAATCTCACTATATACAATTCTGCTTTTTCTCTTGAAAGAAAAGGATTTCTTTTGCTGGCCAGTTTTCCATTTTAGAGTTGAGGAAAGACTACAGAGCTCCCCCTGGCAATAGCAGTTGTCAGCTCTGTGGAGACTAGCTTTGCTCACTTTCTCTCTCTCTCTCTCTCTCTCTCTCTCTCTCTCTCTCTCTCTCTCTCTCTTTCTTTCGTCCTTCCTTCCTTCCTTCCTTCCTTCCTTCCTTCCTTCCTTCCTTCCTTAATCTTGCAGCCTTATTCTGTGTGAAATTAAATATTTATTGTGAAATATTCTCAGTTCAACATGTAGTTAACACAAAAATTACTATGATTTTCTATCTTTTATTGAAAATAGATTTTTTCCTCACATAATATATCCTGATTACAATTCCCCTCCCTCTCCTTCTCCCAGTTCCTTCCCACATCCCTTTCCATCCCACCTGGATCCATCCCTTTTCTGTCTCTCATTAGAAAAAAAAAACAGGTTTCTAAGGGATAATAATAAAATAAAATGCAATAAAATAAAACAAAAATGAACACATCAGAATTGAGAAAAACAAGCAAACAGAAGGAAAAGAGCCTAAGAGAAGGCACAAGAAACAGAGACTTACTTGTTTGAAACACTTATGAATTCTGATAAAACCTAAACCAGAAGCACACACACACACATATATATATATACATACACACATACACACATACATACATACATACATATGCATATGTACATATACATGCATACATAAATACATATACATGCACACACATTTATGCAAAGGAACTATAGGGTTAAAAAGAGAAGAAAAAAGATAAATAAAATAAAATTAAAAAATAATATAAATTAAAAAAAAAAAGAAATAGCCCTGGCCTGACACCATGATGCTTTCAGTTTGTTTTCTGTTGACTACTGCTGGGTATGCAGCCCACTCTTAAGGGCAGTTTCTTTCCTGTGTGAGACTCCTTTGGAGAACACTAAATATTCATTTTCAAGTGGTTATCAACCAGAGATAGCTTTTGGTTTAGGGATAGGGTCATGTGTTTACTTCTTTTGACTCTAGGACCCCATCTTGTGCAGACTCATACAAGCCCTGTCTGTGCATGGTGCCTCAGTCTCTGTGAGTTCATATGTGTGCCAATCGTGTTGATTTAGAAGCTCTTGTCTGTTTGATGTCCTCCATCCCCTCCGGCTCTTAGCATTCTTTCTCCTCCACTTCCACAGGGTACCCTGATTCCTAAGGGGAGAGATTAAATGGAGATTTAGGCCTGTTTAGATTGGAGTGTTCCAAGTTCTCTTACTTTCTGAACAGATGTCTAGTTCTGTATTTGTTCCATCTACTGCAGGAGGAAAGTTCTCTGATGAAGGCTGATCAAGATACTGATCCATGAGTCTAGAAAAATGTCATTAGATGGCATTTTATTGCTATGTTTTTACTGTTGTGTATTTTATCTGAAGTCTTTATGCTCTCTAGTCTCAGGTTACCCAAGTACTGTTGACTGTGTTTCATTTCCTGGAGTAGACCTTAAGTCAAATCAATATTGATTGATTACTCCCACAAATTTTGTGTCACCATTGCACCAGTATATCTAGCAGGCAGGACATCATTATAGATCAAAGGGTTTGTGGTTGGGTTGGCTTTTAAGTTTCTACTTTGGTAGCATGCAGGGTACCTTCCTACCTTCCTGTGCCAAAGACATTAGAATGTGGGCGTGAAGGTCCTGTGTAGGTACCAGTTCAGCTTCTCCATGTTCAGGGATCTGGGAAGGTGTTGTCTTCAGCCATGGGACTTTGCCATCTGTTTGTGAAAGCAACCATTATCTTGGTAACAACCTGAATTGTTTGGTGGTTTTCATGGGACCCCTCTGGATAACAATTCAATTAGATGTAAAACCAATCCTGGTACTAGAAACTTCATTCAGTAACAAGAGATATCTTGATGTGGGTGTCTCCTTTGTATGCTGTGATTACCATTAATGAATAAAGATAGGGCAGAACTTAGGTAGGTGGGGAGGACTGGACTGAATGCTGGGAGAAAGAAGGGTGGAGTCAGACAGATGCCATAGATCTGCTGCTGGAGATAGACGTGCTGAAACTTAGCTAGTAAGCCACAACCTCATGGTGATACACAGATTAATGAAGATGGGTTAAATTAAGATGTAAGAACTAACCAATAAGAAGCTAGAGCTAATGGGCCAAGCAGTGATTTAATTAATACAGTTTCTGTGTGATTATTCCAGGTCTAAACTAGGCTAGGAACCAACAAGCAACCTCCTCCAACAATATCTAGTTGGGTTTCTGTCTCTCTCATTATTTGGTGACTTTATTTATGTATATGTATGTATTTTAGGAAACATCTACTGTATTAAGTTTCCATACTACTTCTCAAGTGGACCTTAATCTTAGTGGGCTCTCTCCATATTCCCTACCTTGCCCCTCTCTTCCTTTCCCTTCCTCACTTGACCCTCCTGTCACAGCCACCCTTCATCCATCTGTAACTATCTACTCCAGTTTTCTTTCCTAGGGAACTCTATCTGTCCCAACTAGCTCCTTACTCTATACAAATCCTCTGTGGTTTTACGAATTGTAGCTTTGTTATCATTGGCTTAACAGCTAATATCCACATCTAAGTGAATATATATGAAATTTGTCTTTCTGCACCTGTGTTACTCACTCAGGATGATTTTCCCCCCAAGTTCCTTCTATTTATCTGTAGATTTCACTTGTTTAACAGCAGCAACTTTTTCATTTAAATTTCTTATAATAATTTTTTATTAATTCTTTGATAATTTCATACAATGTCTTGAACTAATTACCCTCTATCTACTCTCCCATATCTTCCTTCCCAATTTTGAGATTTCTTTTCTTCCCCTCTATGAAGTATTTCTGCATAAAATCTGATTTCTTTTGGGGAGGATTCTGGAAAGATGCTGAAGCATCAGGAAAGTCATGTCTTCAGGGTAAGCAAAGACCACCTGTATTCACCTGAAATACTTCTAAGTTGAACTTTTACAATTAATCATTTATCCTGTCTGTATCTATGTATCTATCTATGTATGTATGTATGTATGTATGTATGTATGTATGTATGTATGTATCTATCTATCTATCTATCTATCTATCTATCTATCTATCTATCTATCTCTATTGTTTGTATTGCTTAGATTTTGCCAATTTCATATAAACTAGGAAGTAACCCAGGAAGAGGAAATCTCAACTGATGAATTACCTCCATTAGACTGGCCTGTGAGCATGTCTACATAGTGTTTTCTTGATTAAGGACTGATGTGCAGCCCACTGTGGTTGGTGCCACTCCTAGCAGGTGTTTTCCTGAGTTGTATAAGAAAGCACACTAAGTAAGTCATGGGAGTAAACTTTTAAGAAGTGTTCTTCCATGATTTCTCTTGATCCTGCCTCCAGGTTCTTGCCTTCAGGTCTTGGTCTAACTTCCCTCTTTCTTTCAGTGATACATTGTGACCTGGAAGTTGTAAGACAAACCATCCATCTCCTCTCCAAGCTGTTTTTAGTCAGTGTTTTATCATAACAAAAAGCAAACTAGGACTCTCTCTCTTTCTTTTGTGTGTGTGTGTGCATGTGTGTGTGTGTGTGTGTGTGTGTCTGTGCGTATGACAATAAAGAAGCAATTGTGTGGTATTCAGAGGAACAGTTTGCAGGAGTTGATCCCCCTCCTTTACTGTGTGGGTTTGGGGTATCAAACTCAGGTTTTCAGACTGAGTAGCAAGTGCCTTTGTCTACCCCACTGCCAACTCCAGGACTATTATCAATTTATTTATCTTTTTTTGCCTTGTCCTACAATGCACTATAGAATAAAGCTGTTTTGGTAGCAGGAATTCAAGATGGGTGACGGAGGAAGATGAGAACCACAAATTTTCATGTTGTGTGGGTCTTCACAGTTATTAGAAATGAACAAGAAAACGGGGCTCCACGTTTCCTGGCAGCTAACGTGAAAGCAAAAATTGGTCTGAGACATAGTTTTAATATCCAGGGAGAATAATCATACCAATTTTGGTGAGAAACAAATGCTTGAGTTGGTTAAAATTTAAGCTAAATTTTACATGGGAATTCCCCTATGGCAGCAGATGATGCTCTTAATAATACCACATGCAGCTGTGAGATGCCAGCTTCGTTCCTCAGGAGTGACAGGGGCATTACTTTACATAACCCCATCTCAAGGGTGGACATAATATGGGACAACTCTATGCTTTCCTGAGGGATCAACTTGATTTGAGACCAAACTCACAATACTAAGAAAAATGAAGCAAAAAAAAAAAAACCAACCCAAAACCAAAAAACAAACCTGTTTGTCAAAAGATGTTTCATAAATAGCCCCTTCCTCAAACAGACACCAGAACTAGGGGGTAAATCATAGCTCATGCTTTCATTTTTCTTGAGCCCACAGGATTATTATTAACAGTTTAGGATATGTTATTGTTATTTGATTCATATTACACTGAATTATCTTTTTCTTCATCACCACTACCAAACTCAGCCAATTCTCAGAGAATATTATTCTAATCCCTGCCAAAATACTCCTCTGGTTGTTTACAGATGGACATGAGTTTAACCAGCATTTGAAAGTGAGACCCGAGTTCATTACTCTTTAGAAGAGAACATTTGGCAATCACTAAGGATGTGTCTATTTCTCATTCCCAGGGAGATCTGAGTGTCCTCCCTTGCCTCCTCCTTGTTTTTAGCCTCTCTGTGTCTTTGGATTGTAGCATGATTATCATTTACTTAACAGCTAATATCCATTTATAAGTGAGTACATATCATGTTTGTCTTTCTTGGTCTGGGCAACCTCATTCAGAATGATTTTTTTTCTAGTTCTATCCATTTGCCTGCAAACTTCATGATGTCATTTTTTAACAGCTGAATAATACTCCACTATATAAATGTACCACAGTTTCTTTATACAGTCTCCTGTTGAGAGGCAGGTAGGTTGCTTCTGGTTTTGGCTACTATGAATAAAGCTGCTATGAACATAGTTGAACAAGTGTCCTTCTGGTAAGAAGGAGCATCCTTTGGGTATTTGCCGAGGAGTGGTCTTGGGGATAGATTGATTCCCAATTTTCTGAGCCACCACCATATTGATTTCCAAAGTGGCTGTACAAATTTACATTCCCAACAGCATTGGAGTAGTGTTCCCCTTGTTCCACATCCTTGCCAATATGAGCTGTCACTTGTGTGTTTGATCTTAGCCATTCTGACAGGTAATGGAAACTCAAAGTTGTTTTGATTTTCATTTCCCTGATGCCTAAGGATGTTGAACACTTCTTTAAGTGTTTCACAGTCTTTTAAAATTACTCTGTTGAGAATTCTGTTTATGTACATACCTCATTTTTAAATTGGATTGTTTGGTTTATAGATGTCCATTTTCTTTCTTTCTTTCTTTCTTTCTTTCTTTCTTTCTTTCTTTCATTTTTACTGTTGCATTATGATTTAGTCTAATTGCACACACACACACACACACACAAAAACAACTCTGAATCCACAACTCTTCCAGATTTCTAAGAGACAGGGTATGCATGCCTCTATATTCAGCTGTGCATCATTACATTTAGCTATATAGTAGATTTTACATCATGATCAGTTTGGAATCCCATGCAAGACCTCAAATTATCAAATGACATCAAATTTTAAACCTTTGTTGAATGTTTTCATGCTGAAGATGAAAGCCACTTTTTATGGGCAACTGAAAAAATACCACATTGGTGCTACTTTACAATGTTAGTGTCATGATCCTGAACTGGTTTCAACTTCTAAAAAATGACTAAATCTTAGTTAGGTGACAACCAAAGAAAAAATTTATTCACTAATCCAGTGCCTCTCAGTTATGTTTCTTACAAAGAAAGACCTGGGTAACCAACTGCTTTCTCAGGGATAACAATGGTAACAGTGGGTTTGTTCAACTGACTACTACACAATTAGGCTACTTAGTTTATTAATCCCAAAGCACTTCACAAGAAAATGTAAGTATGACTTCCAATAGGAATGTTATACTTGGACTTGATACCAAGTTCACAGATTTGAGTGTGCAAGGAAAAACAGGCTTTCGAGTTAAACAACAATGTGTAACCAAAACTTTAATCCCAAGGATTCTCACAAACAATACCAATGGCAGCATGAAAAAGAAATCTTGCACAGTAAATAACTCAAAGGTTCAGCTCTACCATGTACCCTTAAACGGACTGGTAACTTAGTCTTCCATTTCCAAATAAGAATGTTACAAACAGGTTCCTCCATAGATCACAATCACTGAGGAACCTCTTTGAAAGCCTTCAGAGTGCAGTTCCCACCCTTTCCTTGTTAACTCCTGTTCACAGCAGCTTTTAAAGACTGCTTATCTTTCCCACAGCTCGAGACTGTATTCCAGCTACTGAAGAAACTAGAAACTAGTTTTTCTTCTTCAATTTTCATCAGTGGTTTCATTAGTACATCACACTTTAACTGGGCAGAATCTAGGTTTATTTCAGTCTGTGAAAAACTGAAGTTCAAAGCAAATTCAGTCTTGCTTAAGACAACACGAACAGCTAAAACATCTTAAAAATGCACCAAGCTTATGAAGTCTCAAACAAAACTTGAATTTCCTGTACATACTCCTGTCCAATGAGGTTACTTCCTGTATACCACTTCTTTTGCAAACTGGTCTTCTACTTCCTTTCATCTGACCTAGAGAAGGATCCAGACGGCTTGTGGTTTCTCTCACGAGACAGAGACCTCTCGCTTCTCCTATCTCTAGAAAGTGACCTGCTCTGGCATCGAGAGAAGTTTCTCCTTCTGGAAGACTGTAGGAGGAGTCCTTCGGTAATCACCTGGAGGGCGACGACCCAAAGAGGGAGGGAGGCCATGATTCCTACTTCCTTTTTCATCGTTTGACAGCTTCACTCTTATTCTGCAGTCACATAGTGCTCTTCCATCTAGCTCTCGGACAGCATCAGCAGCATCTCTGGGATCCTCAAATTCAACAAAAGCAAAGCCGGGAGGGTTTCTAGCAACCCACACACTTCGGAGTGGTCTATAATAGCCAAAAGCCCTTCTAATTCAGTCTTGTTCCCATTGTTTCCACGATTACCTTATACACCTTACAATCTAATGGACAGGAATCACGATGCATTTCGAGATCCTCGGTTCGAGAACCGAAGCTCAAATTCCAACACTCCGATGAGACCCACCAGCGCCCTCCAGGATCTCTTTTCACCAACGCTCTTGCTGCTCTGGCATCCACGAAAATCTCGATGATGTCTAGTTTCTTGAGTGTGGGGTTGGTGAAGATCTGTTTTGTTCTGTAGGCTGCTGCCATTTTGCCCTATTGACAGCTTTTCAGTTTCATGAGGTCCCATTTATTAATCGTCAGTCTTGTCTTAGAGCCTGTGCTACTGTGTTCTGTTCAGGAAGTTGTCTCCTATGACAATGAGTTCAAGACTATTCCCCAGTCTTCTATCAGGTTCTGTGTATCTGGTTTACATTGAGGGCTTTAATGCACTTGTACTCGAGTTTTGCTGCAAGTGATAGATGTTGGTCTATTTGCAGACATCCAGTTAGACCAGCACCATTTGTTGAAGATTCTTTCTTTTTCCCATTGTGTATTTCTGGCTTCTTTATAACAAATCAGTTATATGTTGTTTATAAGTAGGTAGATTTATTTGTGGGTCTTTGATTCAATCCCATTGATCAACCTGTCTGTTTTTATGGCAATACCATGCAGTTTTTATTCATATAACTCTGTAGTAGAGCTTGAAATCAGAGATGGTGGTATCTCTGGAAGTTCTTTTAATGTAGAGGATTGTTTTAGCTTACCTGGTTTGTTTGTTTTGTTTTTTATAAGAAGATGAGTATTGTTCTTTCAAGGTATGTAAAGAATTGTACTGGAATTTTGATGGGGATTTATTTGAATCTGTAAATTGCTTTTGGTAAGATGAGCATTTTTTTTTTACCATGCTAATCATGCTGACTCATGACCATGGCAGATAGTTCCATCTTCTGATATCTTCTTCAATTTATTTCTTCAAAGACACGAAGCTATTTGGGGATGGAAAGAGAAGGGGATGGGGGGGGCGTAGAGGGAGAGAGTACTAGGAGACATGACTGGAATTGGAATTGGGGGCATTTTATGGCTAATGTGGCAACCTACTGCAATGAAAACTCCCTGGATTCTATGAAGGTGACCCTAGCAATGACTCCTGGTAATGGAGGACATAGAGCCTGAACCAGCCATTTTCTGTAACCAGGCATGACTTCCAATGGTGGGACTGGGACCTTAACCCAGTCACCAAACCTTTGACCTACAATTTGTCCTGCCAGCAAGATGTTTTGAGGTAATGGTGGTGCAGATCTGTGGGAGTGACTAGTTAATGACTGGTCCACTTGATGCCCAGTTCCGTGAGAGGGAGCCCACACCTGATGCTGCCAGAGGGTGAATAGCCTAGAGACAAGGATAGAACCAAACAGTACCATCAGGATAAACAAATGTCAGTGAAATGATTTCTAGTGATATTCTGCTATACTCATAGACCAGAGCCTAGCCCAGTTGTCATCAGAGAGGTTTCATCCAGCAACTGATGGGAGCAGATGCAGGGATTCACACAACTTCTCTCGATGCCAGAGCAGGTCACTTTCTAGAGACAGGAGAAGCGAGAGGTCTCTGTCTCGTGAGAGAAACCACACAGAAGCCACACAGAAGAGGGGGAGGAAGGATTGTAGGACCAGAGAAGCCAAGGATACTGCCAGAATATGACCCAGAGAATGGACTAAACAGGGCTCACAGGGGTTCAAAGAGGCTGAAGCAGCAATAATCACGGAGTCTGTATGGGTCTGATCTAGGTCCTCTGACTATGTTACAGTGGTGTAGCTTGGTGTTCTTGTGAGACTCCCAACAATGGGAGTGGGGGTTGTTCCTAACTCTTTTGCCTGCTTTTGGAACCCTTTTCCTCCTACTAGATTGTGTTATCCAGCCTTGATGTTAGGGTTTGTGCCCAGTCTTATTATAACTTGTCCTTCCATGTTAGGTTGATATCCCTGGAAGGCCTGTTCTTTTCCAAAGGGAAACGGAAGAGTGGATCTGGCGAGAGGGGAGTGACTGGGAGGACTGGAGGGAGGGGAACTATGTATTCAGCTATCCTCCCTGTGTAGTTTGAATATGATCGGCTCACATAATCTCACAGGGAGTGGCACTGTTAGGAAGTGTGGCTTTGTTGGAAGGAGTATGGCCTTCTTGGAGGAAGTATGTCATTATGGGGGTGGGCTTTTGAGGTTTACCATGCTCAGGATACCACTGAATGTCTCAGTTGACTTCTTGTAAGACGTAGGACTCTCAGCTAATACTCCAGCACCACATCTGCCTGCATGCCGTCATGTTCCTCACCATGATGATAATGGACTGAACCTCTGAAACTGTAAGAGAGTCACCCCAATTAAATATTTTCCTTATAGGAGTTGCTATGGTCATGATGTCTCTTCACAGCAATAAAAATCCCTAACTAAGATACTCCCTTTAATTTCCATACTCTTGCCAAACACAGCAGAGGGTACAGCATCCTATGGGCTTTGGTACCTACAGAATGAGTTTTAAATTTAGGAAGTGAGGTAAGAAAAATATTCCCTGATATACAGTTCCTCTTCAAGTAAAAACAAAACAACTTCCACCTCATAAATCAGCTGTGAATTGGATTTAACTGGAGTATCGAATATTAGAAATAGTTGTGTACCTACTTAAAACAGTTAATTCCCTCTCACATGCAGTGAGCTGAGCATCTAGGGGTAAACTACCCTAAGCTGACAGAATAGACCCAAGGCCAGGTCAAGGGCTTGGATTTTTTTTTTCCTGGATCATTGGATTAATTGTATCATCCAGGAATCACCTGTGTTGGTGACAGGTCTCTGGTGTCCTGCCATTACCCCTAGAACAAGGTGCCTGCTGCATCTTCTTTGAAAGCAGGGTCAGGATAAAAAGGGGTTAAGCTTTTTATTTTGACCACACTATGCTGGGGTGTGACTCAGCAGTAAGTCACTTGGGTAGTGAGTGTGAAAAAAGAGTCAGATTGTGGGAGCCACAAGGCTGCAGAGGACGCTGGAAAACTCAGGATCAGTCCTGGTTGCAAAAAAAAAATTAGGGGTTTGCTGCTGAGGAAGAAGGAAGAGGGAAGAGGCTAGCCTAGCAGCTGTCACCCTCCTGTAAAAGATGCAGGATGCTGGGTTTATTTAGGATTTGCAGTTCCTCTTGATTACAGCTTTGGGAGATTATTTTTTCCATCCAATTTCAGTGATTTTCCCACTTAGCCTACTCTTTTTGTGTTGTGTCTACTCTTGACCTTATTTAGATAAAAATAAATCTCATTTTTCAGTTTTTATAGAAAATCTAAAAGAAAAAAATCCATTCTTATCTCATTTCTTTTATTTCTATATTTCAACAAATAATTCTCAGAGGGCTTACAACTGTTTTTAAAGATGCTGCTGCCCATTACTTTCTGGAGCTTAACCTGTGCTCCGCCCCACATTTGTGGGCTTAGCCCTCTTGTTCTTAAAAACTGAAGATTTTTCTAGCCACATATGAAGTTACAACATTATTTTTTTTATTTTCCTTTTGGTTGCTGGTATTGGTTTGGCCATGATTTTTTTTTTATATCAGGTTAAAACTACGTATTGTAAAAATTCTTTTGCCAAACTCAACTATGACTTCACACGGAGCCTCTTTCATGAAAAAGAAAAGAGGCAGAATCACAGTTATTTTCAGTTTTTAAATTTTAGTCCAAGATACAGGGTTCCTGATGCTTCTGAAGTTAAACACTAAAGGAAATTGTATCCTTCAAGTCACAGGGTGATTAGAGAACATTTTGGGGTCTCCCTGCTTAGTCTGTCTTCATTGCTAAAAATAGATTCTCTTCTTTGGAATTCCTTCCTCTCTCTTCCTCATCTTGAAAAATGGCTTGCTCACTGAACATAAAAATTCTTTACAGATGCATAGATCTTTAGAATTTTCCGTCACCTGTCAGAGACGTTTAACTCTATTCATTTATTATCCTTTTAACATTATTACTGGAAGATGTGTGATTTTTGAACAAGGGCAAAAGGAAACAGAAGCCCACAACTTTAGCATAAGTTTCACATTTGCTTTTTTCATCCAGCACCATATTTAATTTGAACTAAGATGCATCATTATTTTATCTAGCACTATGAAAAGAGTGCTTCCAATTAAAATCTGAGGCTACATTGACTATAATTTATATCCTGACTTCATAGCTGTTGACACACCAAATATATACCTTTTAGGATCGAGAAAATATAATGTATTTCTACACCAATGCATATTTTGCTTGCAGTCATAAGTTATGAGGCTCTTTTTATTTTTCATTTAAACTGTAAAATATAAATAATTCTCATATTTCCATATTAACTTTATAATTGCCATTTTAATGGTAGCAACAATTTCCATCAATATGGTATTCTGCAATTTATAAAGTTATTTTGCTGTTGTGTGCTTAAGGATTTTCTAGGTGTTTGAAAATGAATATCTTATGAATGTAATTTTTTATACTATTGGATAATTTATTTATCTTAAATCCTAGGAGAAGCATTTTTTTCCTGAATCAAAATTCATGACAATTTGCTGTTTTTCTAGGGTGAACTGATTCCCAATGGCACCAGTAGTAAATGAGTGTGTCCCAATTTTACAGTAACTGTTCCAAACGCTGGGAGCTATTGGAAGAACCTTGGCTTTTAATATTATTTAAAATAAATTTTAAAATGTTGCCCTAATTTATATGAATTTTCAAGAATGAACACATTTTTCTGGTGCTGATTTTAAAAGAATCTCTGCATTTAAAGCCTCCTTTCCCAGTCAATTTTAGTTTTAGAATCTCTAATCTACTTCCATTTGTCACTGAGACAATGTAAAAATAGTTATACTGTTAATGGAATAGAAAAAAATGCTAAATCTTGTGTAGGTGTGGGAGGGCAGAGGTGAGGTGGGAAAGCAAGAGAACTAGCCCCATCCCTCCCTCATCTTTCTTCATCACTGGGAGTCACCATTGTATTCTCTGCCTTTATGAGTTTGTGCATATATGTGGGTATGTGACTCAGAGATCAACCTTGTTTGAGACAGAGGCTCATGAGGGCTCATTGGTAAGCAAGTCAGCTCAGCTGGCCAGCTAGTGAGCCGAGGGGCTTCTGGTCTCTGCTTGCTTCACAGTGGGAGGATGAGTATGTGCCATATACCCTTATTTATTTATTTATTTGGTTGTTTGCTTTGTTTTGCTCTTTTAAACATGGGTTCTGGGGATCAAACTCAGACCATCTAAGTGTGTTGCTGACTAAGTTCTCATCCCTGTCCCATATGCCACCTTGCTGTTATCCATTTATACAGATCTTTATATATTCTTCTGGGTACATAGTAGACATTCGGACTGTTTACATATCTCAGCTATATTGAATAAAGTTGCTATGAACTTAGGAGTGCAGATACAGTGCAGAGATCCTGACTTAGAGGTTCCAAGAAATGGGATTAGTATTTCGTATGGTAACTCCCTTTGAAGAGCCTTTCCATGTCATTTTACCTTCCAGATGTACCATCTTTCATAACCACAGACCGTGTGGGTTCTTTACACCTGCATTGTTATATGTGCTAACACTTGCTGTTATTTTGATGGTAGTTCAAATTCTGCCACTTAATTAGCTGTATGATGCTAGAGAAATGACTTGAAATTCTATTTAAATTAAGTAGGATGTTAATCCTCACCTAGCAGGGTATTAAAGATAAGTGAATGTGTGAAACATGCATCGCTTGAGCCCACCTGTACAGCCACCCACACGTTACTCTCTGTGCTGCTGTAGAAGCAAAAGCAGGATGAGACAGGGTATCACCTCTGGGGATTCCATCTGTACACCAGTCATTGTGGATTAGCGTGTTTGTTGCATATGATATAGATTATTTAATGATGTATTATTCTAAGTATTATTTTAATAGTGACATTTTCTTCATCAAAGTAAAAGGTGACATTTTCTTCATCAAAGTAAAAGGTGACATTTTCTTCATCAAAGTAAAAGGTCTTGAGGAAAATACATTTGTTTAAATCTGCAGAACAAAACAAAGCCACTGGTTAGACTAAGGTTGTACGAGTGAGTAAGCTATAAATACCTACCGCTTTTCTTATCACAAAGTAATCCACGTTTGCAATAGGCAGAGTACACTACTTCCTCTCTCTCCTTCCTCCATGGGGGCTAAAGATGTCCGTGTTCCCAGAATCTCTGCCTGTGTTCCCTTTCATGCCAACACAAATTAAAGTTCTAAGCAACTGACCTTAAAATGGGGAATTCCTCCTGGGTTATCCAACTGTACCCCACGCAATTGACCCTTACAGGTGAGCAAGAATGCTATAAAAAGAGACTCCTGTTGCTTTATAAGTCATGGTTTATGGTGACACTAGAAGATTTTGCATTGAACTTAGAAAAAAAAAGCCCCAATGATTGTGTACTATCCACCAGCTACTAAATGTTTTATTTTCATTATCTTATTAAGCTCTCAAAGATCTCCTCAAAGGCAAGTGGGGATGGAGGTTTGGGGGTTGGTGGTGTTCTTACCCTGTGTCTTACTTCTATAGAGAGAGGTGAAGTAACTTGTCTGACGACACATGGTTACCATGTGGTAGAACTAAGTCTCAATCCCTGCAGCCTGGGTCTGGCCAGGACATCTGAACATTGTACTGTGCTGTCTGCTGAGGACTGGTTACTCAAACAGGGAGTAGGATGAGAAGTCACTGAACTTGTCCTGTGTAAAGAAGTGCTGTGGAATAATTTTTTGTACACTGTGAAGCACCTTCTCATTGGTTTAATAAAAAACTAAATGGCCATTAACTAGGCAGGAGGTATAGCATAGACAGCCAGATAGAGAGGATGCTGGGAAGAAGAAGGTTGCCAGTCAGATAGAGAGGAAGCAGGATGGGGAGTACAGAGAAAAGGCAACCAAGCCATATAAAAGAACATGAATTAAAATACATGGGTTAATTTAAGCAATAAGAACTACTTAGGAACAAGTCAAAGTTATCGGCCAAGCTTCATAATTAATGAGAAGCCTCCATGTGGTTATTCCGGAGCTAGCAGGAAGGGCAGAAAAAATTGCCTATAAAGGATTTAGAATTGAACAACAGCATCCTCTCCAACTGCCTGTGTCCACCAGTTATTGGTTTTATGTAAGATAGATAAGAAGTACAAGGAAGATTGAGTTAGAAAGTTCCATGCCAGTCTAAATATGCCATTCCTACTCTATTTAATATTAAACTCTTCTATGACTTATATTATTTTAACATTTGCCCAAAATATGTTTCTGCAGCATCATGTTTCCTTGCGTTGTGATATATTGACTTCCAGGTGTCAAAGGCAAAACCCAACCAACCAACAGCAAAAAATAGGGAGAAAATGGGGTTGTGCTGGCCAGTTTTTATATCAACTTGATGGGCCAAGAGTCATTTGGAAAAGGAGAAACTCACAAGAGAAAAATGCCCTCATCAGACTGGCCTGTGTGCAAGTCTGCCAGGCATTTTCTTAGGGATTGATTTGAAAGGGCCAGTCCCATTATGGGTGATGCTAGCTACTGTTGGGCAAGTATTCCTGGGGTGTATAGGAAGCAGGCCGAGCAAGCCAGAGGGAGCAAGTCAGTCAGCAACACTCCTATGGCCTCTACATCAGTTCCTGCCTCCAGGTTTCTGCCTTGAGTTCCTTCCCGACTTCCCTCAGTGACAGAGTGACCCAAGTGTTGTAAGCATAAATAGACACTTTCCTCCCCAGTAGCTCTTGGTCTTGGTGTTTTGTCATAGCAATAGAAACCCTAACTAAGAAAGTTGGCAATGCCTTCAGAATGCTTCCCAAACTGGAAAAATGCTATGTAAACTTTAAATGTCTTTTTAGAACATATTTTTAAAATTAGAATTCTTCCATACAAATATTCCTATGTACATTTATATGCTATAACTAAGAAGTCTGATGTACTTTTTTATCTTTGTTTCTGTCGTGCACATTCCTTTGTGAGTAGAATTAAATTCCCACTAAGAACGGAACTTCATTTGTTAGCACCTGGTGCCATTGTTCTGAAAGGCAGATAATTTCCCCCATGATGGAAAATGTCTCCTACATTAATGTTCAATTGAAGGTGCATGTTCAGAATGTGTGTGCTGCCTTTATTATAATTAAAGATAAGATTAACCCGCGTGTTGGAATTTCCTCTAACAACTACTTGAAACATTTTCACGTTAATTTCACTGAAGTCAGGGTGAGAGTAATGGGTAATTATTTTCTGTTGACATTCTTTCCCATTAGATTGAATGTGCATTTGGGGGCTGAGCTGTCAGGTTTGATTTCAGCTTAGTTTTCATGTAGAGCTGGCACATTGAAATTATTTTCCCATTATTGTTTAATGTGTGCTTTTTCTGAGGGAGTAGAAGCAATATTTGGCCATTCTGTCAATCATACCCTCACAATTTGGACACATATATGAGAGATGCAGATGCTGCTGCTTACGCCAGCTGTTTTAGTCTAATTTATCTGGTTACATAAGACCCCTAGTCTTGCATCCTTCATTAGAACTGATTTAAGTTAAATAATTTAATGCAAATCAATGTAGTGCTAATGTTGTGCTAATCTATAATAGTGCCAATGTTGTGGACCAAAAGTCATTTTATTTGTTTATACAAATGAATCTGTTCATTTATTTTTAATGCCAGGCTGCTATTTATTTTGCACTGACTCTCTGGCATTCATCTAGGTTACAATATAGTTAGGAATATAATATCATCTGGCCTTTTTAGAGCTATCTTAAAATTTGAATCACATGAAGGAATTACTAATATAATTAGTAATTTATAATGAGAATTTCCCCACTTTCACTTTATACACTGTTTAATAATAGTATTTTCTGTCTGTTAATCATTCTCAGACTTTTTGTCTGCCACCAATGAACACTGAGACATAGTGCAAGGTCTGGAAGCTCTAGGTACCAACAATCCTGCATCAAATAAAAGCTGAGTTTGGTCATTATTTGGTATGCTTTGAGAAAATTAATGTACGGATCTGACCATAGAATACTTAATTGACTGTGGATATATGAGCTGTGTAGTTAGAAGGTTATACTTTGGGATACCTGGCACCTGTGTACTCATAGTTTTAAGCTCAAGGCTCAACTCTGGGGGCGTCCCAACCAGTTACGTTCAGGCCCTCTCCAAAACAAACAGAAATAATTAATGGTGCAAAATAAGAAAGGACTTTCCTCGGTATAGCTTTACTGGGAATACCAGTGGACTAACATCACCAATTCTGTCTTTAGGGGTGCTGACATGAGCTCCAAAATTATCTACGGAGGGATGGAAGAGGCATGCAAAGCTCACCAATCTTTAGTGAACTGTGGTCTGGGTGATTGTTATCTCAGGGTTGGTCAGGCAAGGCTTTGTCTGCCATGTGGGGATTGTCACCTGAGAGAGAATTTGGACTCTCGTCTCAAGATGTTTATCTATCAGACCTGTTGTTCCTGGAATCCAAAATGACTGAAGGCGTAATTGACAGGTACAAAATGGAGGCAGAGAGGCCAAGCTCTTATCCTGCTTTTCACTACCCACTGGGTGTCTTCAGTCATTGGTCAGTGTTCCTGTAAGAGCACTGTCTATATTCTTCACTCAGGATGGCAGTTGTATCAGAGTAAATTAAAATGTTAACATTTAGATGAACAACATAGGAACCAATGTGGGCGAGAAGGATCACAGAGATGTGCAGCTAGCTGACTAACTCTGAAGGTTTGATATGAGTGTCTGGAGGGATTATTTGAGAAATGGTCATGCGGGGAGAGGCGTTGTGTAGGAGTGAAGGTGGTAGATGTTTTAAGACGGTTGAATTTTGGAATTGGTGGGATGTTCAGTAGACAGATGGGGACACAGATCGACAGGAAAAGGAGAAAGAGATCATTTCTAGATTCCATTTCTTTTTCAGAATTTGGAGTTTAGTAGCTGTCAGAATGGTGAGGCTGTTGCTTTTAAATATTGTTGACTGTGACTCACAGTCAAAAATACATTTCACATCACGACTCAGTGCACATATGCATGTATGCATATATGGATATTTTTACAGTTTATCACACACATTTATATATAGCACTCATATAAACTTAATTTTCCTCAAAACTTTATCCTTATTACATTTAGTGTATTGTGATAATATTAAACTCATTTAGGAAACCTTTTATTAAAGTGGCAGTCAAGACTGATTTGACTTCAAACTGAACTTTCAATCATGCAGAGCAGTTGATGACCATTGTGTATAGATGAAGTTCCACACATTCCTCCTTATTGTCACATCTCTGCTCAGTGTAGGAAAAGAAGAGTCAAGCACCCGGTGGGATTTCCAGCAGGCTATCTGCAGCTAGGGTGCCACAGTCACTGTCTCTGCTTCTCTCCAATTCCCCACCCATCTGAAACTGAATGCAGTGGAGCCAATAATACTCAATTAAAGATGAGTCTTCTAATTCCTAGAACTCCAACATGTATAAAGTCTGGTTCTATTTTATATATATGAGAGAGAGAGAGAAAGAGCGAGAGAGGGAAAAACAAAGAAGCTAAGAGATAATATATAATGAAAGAACTTACTTTGCTATGTATCCAACATCCTTTGCATGATGATAGGTTTTCCTGGTAAATCAATTTTTTTTAGTGTATTGTGTCTAATTATTTATTTTTTTATTTGTGTGTGTGTGTGCATGTATGCAGGCACATGTGCATGGGGTGCATGTATAAGTTTGTGTATATGTATTTGGAAGCCAAGTATTGAAGCCATGTTGTTTTCTCAGTTGCTATTTGCCTTATGTTTTGATATAGCCTCACTCTGAATCTGGACCTTGCTGACTTGGCTAGACTAGATCCATCTAGCCTTGGAGAACTTTCTATCTCTTCCTATAAAGTCCTTGGTGTGTAAGAATGACAGTCATTCATTCATTGTTCATTGTTACTCCTTCTCCTCCTCCTTCTTCTTCTTGCAAAACCATAACCTAGGAGGCTCAGATCTAAGAGGCCTAAGGTCTTGAAGTTATCCTTGACTCCTTTACTCTGAGGATCCATATTCAGTCTGTAAGAAGTCCTAGTAATATTCCCCAACTGATCCTGAGTTCAAGGACTTTTCAAAATCTCCATATAGCAACTGTAGTCCAGGATACCATCCTGTCTCCACTGGACCACGGTTACAGCCAAACGGTCTTTCTACTTCTGTCCAAATTCTTCAAATCCAGTGCCAGCGCAGTAGCCAGGAGGCTCCTTTACATGCAGTAGATAGAAGGGCATGTTGCTATTTATGCATTTGCATATTTAAGACTTTAAAATATCTTTTATTTATGATTGAGGTACTTGTTTATTTCTTTCTGCACAAAGTGCAGAAGTGTGATAATTGTGAATATCACAGGAGACTTGTTTATTCTTGGATATATTTTAAGAAACTCCCTAAGGACTATTTCAGAAATGAGACTTAGGATTCCACCTGAGTCAAAAATCACCAGAAAGGCCTAGAAAACACACACATTTATCCATGAAAAGCTTTATATCGTCTTTTTAATTTTTTTATATGTTTATGGGTTTTTTATCTACATGGTTACCTATATACCAACAGAGTGCCTTGTAACTGTGGAAGACAGAAGAGGGTGATGGATCCCCTGGAACTGGACTTACAGACAGTTGTGAACTATTATGTAGGTGCTGGGAATTGAACCCAAGTCCTCTGGAAGAGCATCCAGTGCTCTTAACAACTGTGCCATCTCTCTGGCCTCTGCTCTGTGTGTGAGCAGAGCTGGAAAAATAGATGCAAAGGGAACTGCTTAGCTCAGGATGGGGTAGTTTATCCTACAAATAAATAGCTTCTGAGAAAAAGTGGCTGCATTGTCTTTGAATTAGAATCCCAAATCTATGGATTGAGCTCCCAAGGTCCAGTCGAAGAGCAGAAGAACCTTCATCCGGCGACGGATGGAGATAGAGACAGAGACCCACGTTGGAACACTGGACTGAGCTCCCAAGGCCCAGTTGAAGAGCAGAAGGAGGGAGAAGATGGAGAAGATGAACACAGAATTCAGAACCGCAAGGGATTCGTCCACCCATTGAGATGGTGTGCCCGATCTAGTGGGAGCTCACCAAGGCCAGCTGGACTGGGACTGAACAAGCATGTGATCGAAATAGACTCTCTGAATACGACTGACAATGGGGACTGACTGAGAAGCCAATGATAATGGCACTGGGATTTGATTCTACTGCATGTACTGGCTTTTTGGGATCCTGGTCAGTTTGGATTCACACCTTCCTAGGCCTGGATGGAGGCGAGAGGGCCTTGGGCTTCCCACAGGGCAGGGTAACCTGCCCTCTCTTAGGACTGGAGGGGAAAAGGGGAGGGG
>PVIU01010246.1:0-71255 GCA_004026605.1 Ondatra zibethicus
CCAGGGGGTGGGTTAGGAGCGCTGGCTGTGGTGCCAGGGGGTGTGGGTTGGGAGCGATGGCTGTGGTGCCAGGGGGTGGGGTGGGAGCAATGGCTGTGGTAGTGGTGGTGTATTGTTTAGATTTCTTAGAGGAAATGGTCACAGAAAAATGCCAGTATTTCCAATAAGAGGTCTTAACTGAAATGCTATCTCCTACATACAGTCTGTGAAGACATGACAGTAACAGATTAATCCAACAATTAAGTTACCACTTCTAATTTTTATCAAGTGTTTTATTTGGCATGAGTATACACATGCACATGAAAATTCCCCTAAGTTTTAACTAATCATGATGCAAAATAAATCACACTTCCTCCTTTTACAATTTATGTGATATTTGAGTGTCCATGAACCAGTATTTATTTCCATTGACTTCTTAATGGGTCTTCTATCTCTCTAAACATTCTTGTGGCGGCTGATTCCTCAAAGAATGTAGAAAGAAATGGAAAATACTATACGAGGACAAAGGTATGACTGAGAAACAAAACACTTGAGAGGGCTGGAGACATGCCCAGCAGTTAAGAGCACTGGCTGCTGTTCAAAAGGACATGAGTCCTATTCCCAGAGCCCACATGGTGGCTCACAACCATCTCTAACTCCAGTCCCTGGACATCTGCTGCCCTCTTCTGGTCTGCACAGGCACTAGACAAAGCACCCATACACATAAAATAAAGATAAAATTAAAAACAAAACACAACACTTGAAGTACAGCTACATGATAGCACAGCAGCTGGACTGGAATTAATGGTCATCACAACAAAGTAAAAAAAAAAAGAAAATGAAAATTGAGCATTTGGAACAGGTTTGGATATTAATGGTGTCATCTACCTTAGGCAAAGGAGATAGTGCATTAAAAATGTTTCTATTAGTGTTTTCTATAGTTATTTACATAAGTCAATCACCACTTACATTTCAGTTAGGTATTAGAAGCCTTTCATTATTGTCATTGCACACAGAAGACAACCCAAAACATACTCTGGTTGGGGCTTAAGTCTTCATATAAACTTCAGCTCTAGAAGAAAACTCAACAAAGAAGAGCATTTCAATCAGATGCACAAAGAACCCAGCATATCAATGCAAATGAAGCACAATAAAGGGCTAGAACTGTGGCTCAGCAGCTAAGACCATTTGCTCCCCACCCTCCTTTGTTTTTTTTGTTTTTTTTTTTTTTTTTGGTTTTTGAAGACACGGTTTCTCAGTGTAGTCTTGGCTGTCCTGAAATTCACAGAGACCAGGCTGGCCTCAAACTCAAGAGATGGGTCTGCCTCTGCCTCCTGAGTGTTGGGATTAAAGGCGTGCGCCACACACCCCCATCAGTCATCTGCGGCTTTTTCAGAGATCCTGAGTTCAGTTCCCAGCACCCATAGACAACCACCTCTAACTCCAGCTCCAGGAGATCTGACAGCCTCTTCTGGCCTCCCAGGACACCTGCACTACACACACACACAAACAATTAAAAATAAAAATAAACCTTAACTCTCACACTGCAGGTGGGAATGCAGCATTTGTAAAGATGCTTGCTGCCAAGCCTGACAACCCAAGTTCCACCACGGAACCAACAGGGTGGAGAGAAAAAAACTATTCCAGAAAGATGCCCTCTGACCTCAAAGAAAAAAAAAAGGGCAAAGTGAAACATACGGTTACCATACAACCTGCCACAGAAGAAAAATGAAAACACATACCCCTGCAAAGACCACATCTAGCTCTTCACTATTTTAATAATAATCTAGTTCATAAGCAAAGTAAGCACGGCTTTGGAGCCATACAGCACTACAGCTTTTAAATTTTTCCATCTTGTTTTTAATTAATATAAATTTTATTTATGGTTAGTCTACATGTATGTATATATGCCATGGGAGAGCCTGGTGCCCTAAGAATTCATAAGACAGTGTTGGATTCCCTTGAAACTGGAGTTATGGCCCATGTGGGTCCTAGGAACCAAATCAGGAGCATCTACAAAAGCAACAAACTCTTAACAGCTGAGCCATCTCTCCAGCCCCTTCTTTTCTCATTCTCAATTTATAATGGAAATGGGAAGTTGGGCTAAACCTACCCTGCACAGAACCCCGCGTGTGCGTGTGTGCGTGTATATGTCATTCTGGTGATTCTCATTTTTATTAACATTCGTATGAAAATTAGCCCCGAGACAAGGAACACAATGGAACAGAACCTTCAATTATGATAGTAAGCACATTTTGTATTTATCCAGGTGTGTCCAATCTGTGGCCCAAAGGTTGTCTGCATCCCAGGATAGTTATGAATGCAACCCAACTTGTTTGTAGATGACAGTATCAAGTAGTAAGGTCAAAAGGTTTAACACCATGACATTCATCTACTTCTCCAAAGTAATTACATATGATAAGGTTAGTTACTGAGAACAGGCCTCTGTTGTTACTTCTGAAAAACAAAATCTTGTGAGTGCGAGGCCAGCTTGGTCTACAGAGTGAGTTCCAGGACAGCCAGAGCTGTTACACAGAGAAACCCTGTCTTGAAAAACCAAAATAATAATAATAGTAATTTGCCAGGCTGGCAAGATGGCTCAGCGGTTAGGAGCACTGGCTGCTGTACCAAGGGTCCTGATTTCTATTCCCAGCAAGTACATGGTGGCTCATAGCCATCTGTAATGAGATCTGGTGCCCTCTTCTGGCCTGCAGGTACACACACAGGCAGAACGTTGTATACATAATAAATAAATCTTTTTTTTTAATAAACTTTATTTTATGTGCATTGGTGTGAAGGTGTAGATTCCCTGGATCTGTAATTACAGACAGTTGTGAGCTACCATGTGGGTGCTGGAAATTGAACCCGGGTCCTCTGGAAGAGCAGTCCACTGCCATCTCTCCAGCCCTATGATAAATAAATCTTTAAAACAAAACTAAACAAAAACAAAAACAGGATCTCAACCTGGGTATGTTGGAGTACACACCTTTAGTCCTAGCGCTTGGGAAGCAGAGGCAGGTGGATCTCTGAGTTTGAGGCCAGCCTGGTCTACAGAGTGAGTTCCAGGAGAGCCAGGGCTGTTACACAGAGAAACCCTGTCTCAAAAAAAAAAAAAGAAAGAAAGAAAGAAAAAGAGAAAAGAGAAAGAAAAGAAACCCATGACCCTAAGGACTGGAACACTGGAGTCCCAAATGATGACCTACTGACACAAAAGGCAGGAACCTGACACATACAGGCACAAAAAGAAAACAAACAAAATAATCTGGGGCTTTACAAAATGGAAGCATTTTTTTTTTTTTAGCAGCAGGTGTGGGTCTGTTTGTTTTTTGAAGTGCTGGGGATCAAATCCAGGAGCTGAGCACTCTAACACAGACCTCCTCCGGTCCCTGCCAGTCCTTCCTTCCTGAGTTACCCCCCAATCTCACACTATAAAGCACCACTGCACAAGGCTTTCTGAAAGTAAGATTTCAACGTGAATTCCAGGCTCCTCAGTCTAGCGCTGTTTCAAAGGGCAGCGCTGTGACCAGCATCATGAAGAGGTGTTTTACACTTCAGTTTGAAAGCGGTGCTTTCGGCATCAAGTTGCATGACTGGCCTGCGTGTGCCTGTCAGTGGCAGAACTGGGAACACGTATTTCCTCATTGTCTATTTACTCAACACACGGTGTAGCAGGCACTCCAGGTGCTGGGTACCGTTTTTGGTGCTTGGGGAGCAAGGGTAAGTAAAACACACAAACATCTCTTTAGGTTGATTCACATGGTCTGTAATACACATAGCAAGCATAAACCTTTTTTTTTTTTTTAAGTTTGTTTGTTTTCATGACAGGATTGTTCTGTACGACAGCCCTGGTTGTCCTGAACCTCTGTGTAGACCAGGCTGGTCTAGAACTCAAGAGATCTACTTGCCTCTGTCTCTCAAATGCTGGGATCAAAGGGGTGCATGATGAGGCCCAGCCCCAAACATAAATCTTGACAATAACATTATTGCATTTTTTTTTTGAGACAAGTTCTCACTATAATGCTGATTATCCTTGAAGTGACATTCATCTGCCTCTGCCACAGACCACCAGTGCTGGGATTAAAGGTGTGCATACCATATCCCATTCAATGTTGCATTTTTACAGATGGTTCTTCTTCCATGTTTACATATTTTTGTGGTTGTCTTGAGGCAGAGTTTTATGAAGTCCGGGCTAGCCTTCACAAGGCTGGCCTTGAACTCTTAAGCCTCCTCCGGTTCAAGGGCAGGGATTCGAGGCCTGCATCATCACAACCAGATTTCACGTTTCTATGCTATTAAATTCTTCTCTCCTAACATACACCTGGTCCCATGGAAGCTGATCGTCTCCCGTGCAGTGTCACGCCTGGGTTTCCACGGCTGAAAATAGGTTTCTCAAAAATAACAAAGTTCTGGCAGAGTTCAAAGCTTCTCGGGCTGGAAAAACATTCAATACCCTTTCCTTATCTCCCATCCCCCAAAGCTAACATGCATCTGCATCCGTTTTCTTCTTTGTGCCCCACCACCTACATCATCTCAGTGGTTATTTTTTCACCAAAAGAAGTTCATCCCACAGGCTGGAAAGATGGCTGAGCAGTTAAGAACACTTGTTGCTCTTGCAGAGAACACGGGTTCAGTTCCCCGCACCAACATAGTACATAACTTCCAATTCCAAGGGATTCAATGCCCTCTTCTTAATTCTGGTTCCAGGCACACACGTAGTGCACACACATACACACAGGCAAAACCTTCACGCACATAAAATAACAAAGCAGATTCCTTTAAAGTTTTGTTCCACATTTACTTCCTGACCAGTATGTTCCAAATACAACACCTTGTCTTTTATATTCAGGGCATGTTCATCTAAATCGTTTGATTCTCCAGAGAATTCTGGGGACGGGAGAGACAACCCCAGTTTGATGGTGAATCTTCACTCAAACCCGGAACTGATGGGAGGCGGATAGGACCAGCGACAAGCTCAGGGAGCAAGATGCTGTGGAGGCGCCGCGCGACGCTGGGAATCTCTAACCCTTACAGTTGGGCTCAACGCGCCATCGTCTCGGCCTGGCCAACCCCTCCTCAACATCACCCAAAGCCAGCGCAAGCTCAACCCGGGCCTCTGGCCCTCCTGGTGACTAGAGTCAGGGTGCGCGGCAGGCGCCACGACCCACCCAGGCTCCCGTGGGCGCCACCAGCCGGGCCCACCCCCGGCGTGCCTCCTCCGCAACGCGGCCCCCAGCAGCCCAGCACGCGCTCGCCCGGGTCCCAGCACACTCGCGATGGCACCCTTCGTCGCGCTGCCCCCGGGCCAGGCAATGGTGTGGCCCTCGGCTTCCTCTCAGTTCCCTCATCCCTCCGCCTCTTCTGTCCTGAGAACCCGGCGCCGCAGTACGCAGAGACCAAGCCCCACCGCCCAGCCCAGGCTTGTTTACTCACTTACCCTCCATCCTGAGACGCAGGAACCCGCCGCTAGGACGCCTGCGCGCTGCGGCCACGCCCCTGCGCAGCGGCCCCGCCCCGCGCACCCCCTACCTCCTTGGCGCGTGCGCATTCAGCGCGTGGGTCACCTGGGCTCCCTTTTTCGCAGGTGTGTGCTTGGCTAAGTCCGTGCCGCATTAGTCCGACACGTTCTTGGGTGGCGCTGTCAGAGGAAAGCAAATCATCCTGGAACCACGGATACCTTTTTGAAGACGTTATTCAGCAGCGCACCATCCCGTTTAGACAAGTCATCTTAAGTTTTTGAAGCCAGTCTAGAATATCTTCATTCTGTTGCCTTCCATCTACCTATACACACACCCCACAAATACCAATGGACTCTAAGTTTTTGTTTTATTCCTACTTGATTGCCCTATTTCTGTCAATCTCCCCTTCACTTAAAAATATATAACCTTGTATCAAAATAGTTCCCCACAGAGTTGGAGCATTGGATCGGGATTAAGATCACTGCTTTTCTAAAGGACCCAGGTTCAATTCCCAGCACCCACAGTACCCAGGCTCACAGCCATTTGTAATTCCAGGCCCAGGGGTTTCAACACCTTCTTCTGACCTCCAGTTAGCGGCACACAAGTGATGCACAAACATACAGGAAAGCAAAATACAAATAAATGCATGCATCACTACATCTAGATTCAATAATTTCTTTTAAACCTCTCTAGATTTTTTTTTCGAGACAGGATTTTTCTGTGTAGTTTTGGAGCCTGTCCTGGAACTCCCTCTGTAGACCAGGCTGTCCTGGAAATCACAGAGATCCACCTGCCTCTGCCTCTAGAGTGCTGGGATTAAAGATGTGTGCCACCACCACCCGGCAAAGATGCTTAATATTACAAGAGGGAAATTTAGAGGTGAGAAACATCAATCACCAGGGATGAGAGATATCCTTAGTAGGTTTTTTAAAAAAATATTTTTTTCTATTTGTGTGTTTGTGCATTAATACTCCTTTGGAACAACTTTCAGAAGTTGTTTCTATCCTTCCACTATGTGAGTCCTAGAGATGCATCTCAGGTCATCAGGTCAGGCTCGGTAACAAGTGCCTTTGCCCCCTAAGCCATCTTGCCAGCTTCAGCAGTATGTCTCAAGAGGGCACAAATTCACTTCTATATGTCCTTGACAAAAATACATGACCTCAATTAATTTTTAGTTAATTTTTAAAGAGTTATTTATTTTATTGTACATGTGTGTATGTTTGAGCATATGTATGTGTGCACCATGTGTGTGTAGGCATGCTTGGAAGCCAGAAGATAATCCAGGACTGAAGTTGATGACCATTGTAAGCCACCATGTGGGTGCTGGGGATCAAACCCTGGTCTATGGAAAACTAGCCAGTGCTCTGAACTACCCACCCACACCCACACACTAATGATAATATAAATAAAATCTGAAAACAGCCACTTTACTGTTTTTTTCCTTATATCTATTTGTTCAATAACCCATCAAGGTAAATATTCCTTTATATTGTTTTGGGGAGGTTGTTTTGTTTTTCATTATTATTGTTGTTTTGAAACAAGATTTCTTTTTTTGGGGGGGGGGTTTTGGTTTTTTTTTTTTTTTTTTTGGTTTTTTGAGACAGGGTATCTCTGTAGCTTTGGAACCTGTCCTGGAACTAGCTCTTGTAGACCAGGCTGGACTCGAACTCACAGAGATCCGCCTGCCTCTGCCTCCCGAGTGCTGGGATTAAAAGCGTGCGCCACCACCGCCCGGCTGAGAACCATCGCATTTATAATTGGTAAAGTGTTGCCAGAGACAGAATCTTTTGTCATAGGAACGATAGAAATGAGATTGAGCCGAATGTGCAAGAAGTTTCATGGAACTTCAGCTCATGAGCAGGAAGGGCGCAGCACTAACCAGAGAGATCAGACATTTCCCTGAACAAAGAGAGTAATAACATCTGTTGATTTGCTGGGGTGGGCTAACAGGCCAGCCTCATCTAGCCTGGAGGACTTCAGGTGCTTAAACTGGTACAGATGCAGGAAAAGCATGAAGCCGAGATCAAAGAAAAGATATGCCAAGCTTTCAACAGTGAGCAAGCTAAGCAAGGGGCCTTAGTTTATTTGCCTTCTGTCCTCTTGTGGCAGAACCTAACTTTTCTCAGAATAATGTGAGTTATCCAAAGAGCTGTTCAGAGGATCGGAACATCAGAGAGACTAGTGAGAGATGTGGGCCCGTCAACATCTTGATAACTGGAACCAAGAGAAGGGGCCTCGCCTTAGGAGGTGTGCCGAGAAACAGCGGAGATGAAAGGAAGAAAAACTTGAGATGACAGGGAAATTGACGACAGGGATGTTTAGACTGGCCTAGAACTCACAAAGATCAGCCTGCCTCTGCCTTCCAAATGCTGGAATTAAAGGAGGGTGGTGCCACCACTGCCTGCTCGCAGCTCCAATCCTCCCCACCTCCCACCCCGCTCCAATCCCCGCCCCCCTTCTTACTCACAATAATCAGCACCGGACTAAGCACAGGTTTAGTAAGCCTTGTCTGTAAGGACTAGGAAAACAACATTCCCGGTTATCAGTGAGTGTAGGTTCTGAGGGGAAAATTTGTTTGCCAATGGCCAGCGCCAGCCTGTTCCTCCTCCTTGTGCTAGGCCAGGTATTTTTCCTGAGACCAGGCACTTTCTCAGCTGACCCTGTTCCACCAGATACCATCTGCCAGGCCAGCCTGTATTTGGCCAGCTCCTGTTCTGAACCTCTGCTTTTTTTTTTTCCAATGCCTTAGGTCTTTGTCCAGGCGGGGGGGTGGGGGGGGTAGTAGTGAATAACAACACAACAACTGTTGGCAGTGGTCAGCAGCTGGACCTTTGAAAGGCAAAACCAGGATCCCAGGCCCACTCTCCTCTCGGGCCCCACCCCTAGGAAGCCACGGAGAGAAAGGAATAACTCTGTCACTTTTGGCTTCTCGCTGCTCATCTTGCTCTTAAATTGGAGGCCTCTGGGGCCGAGAGAAACTGGACACAGTGTGCCGAGTAGTCTAATAGGACGGGTTCTTTTTCTGAAAGTCCCCTATTGCGGAAAAATAAAATTATGTGTTTAATTTCTGAAACCTAATGCCTCATTTGCCTTGGCAGCCATTCCGCCGGGCTTGGCCGAGAGTCTGGCAACACAGGGAGACTGATTAATACCAGCTCAACTTGCTCCCTGGAGAAGAGTGTTATTTACTTGGCTATTTTCTCAAATCCTCTTTAATTTGCTTGTATTTCAGTCTAATCGTATTGGTTTTAACATGTTCTATCTCTGACCACCGGCCCCAATGAAGCCCAGGAGAGCGCCCTGCTCTGTGCTCTCTTGTCCCCTTCCCAAGGCGAGATTTTGTTCAGCCCGGTGATTAGAAATGGCACATCACATGTTCTGTTCCTTCCGGGATGGGCAAGTTCTAAGTGTGCTTTTATCCCATCAGTCCTCAATCCCTGGTAGAAAGGAAAAGAGACGGGGCTTCTCAATAGGACTGCACTGTTCCTTTCCCCTTTCAACCTGAGTTCCCTTCCGCTGGCGACACCACCCCCACAGTCCATCCTGACCCTCCCTTGAGAAGCCCCCAGGGATATCGAATAACAAGTGTTGGAGGGGGACACAGAGGACTGTGAAAAGACTGGGCCCCAGCTTTCCCCAACAGGGAAGTGTAAACACAGCTGTGGAGATGGGAGCGAAGCACCCTCCTCCCTCCCAGAGTTCCCACCCAGAAGCAGGGAAAGGCCGCCCTGCAGTGAAGAACCAAACAGGAAAACAAAGCAAAGCACAGCCTAAACGCCCCGCAGGAAGGTCACTAGAAACTGGGGCTGCTGCCCAGGACGCGGTGTGACCAGGGGAACAGCCAGACCCCTCCCTGAATGCTCAGGGGCCAATACAGTTCCAAAGCGAGAGGAGGGCTGGACATTATGGCGCCAGGGAACCATGGCTTGATTTTCGATGCCTTTCCACGCTGGACGCTTGGTCCTCTGATCTCAGAAAACTCACTTTCTCCCTTAAGTACTTAGCCTCTGGCCCCTAGAGACTTAGGGGTCATAAGAATGCATTTGATTCAGCAAGCAAGAGCAAGTCCACAATAAACCCTTGTCCACGGTGGTTAGAAACTTCAACTCCAAGCTTCCAAGCCAAAACATAAACAGGGCTCCTCAGCCTTTGTTAATTGCAAAATAAATAATTCCAGCAGGAAGAGATTGCCTCTTCGGGAGATTACTTGGTGGGGATGTGGGGTCATGCCCTGATCTGGGTACTATGAAAGGTCCAGTCCCACAACTAGGGTGCTGCTACCCATCTGACAGAGTTCAGTTAATGCGGGGCCTTGATCTCTCAGGACACACCTTTGGCATAGCCCCGCCTGGGAAGTAGCTCTGGTCAGCTGGAGACCAAATGCGCTCTGATTCCTTTCTGGCCATCAGGAGCCTCAACTGTAAAAGTGGAATGGAAGAGCTAGAAAAAAACAAAAACAAAACAAAACAAAAAACCCACAAATGACAGGAGCCTACAAATATCAAGCTCTGTAAATGCCTGTCCTTATGCTAAGTGCTTTCTTTACAAGGCTGGTCTCATTTCATTTAGAGTCAGACAGGGCTTCTCTGTGTAGCCCTGGCTGTCCTGAAACTCACTTTACAGACCAGATTGGCCTTGAACTCAGAGATCCACCTACCTCTGCCTCCCGAGTGCTGGGGTTAAAGGTCTGTGCCACCACTGCCCAGTTTAGAGTCAGGAGTATTCTTACTCTCATTTTACACCTGAGGAAAATTGGGCCTGATTCTAGAACTTTCTTCCAGGTCACGTAGCTATAAAGAAGTGTGGCCAGGATTTGTGCCTTCATTCTCTCTCCTTAGCCCACGCTCTAAACTTCTCTGCTCTACCTCCTCCCCCCTCTGAGGTCTTCTAACTCTGACATCATGATTCTGGATCCACTCCCTGGCTTTCTGCTCTCACCAGTGGCGCCAGAAACTGAATCTATTAGGGGCTCCAGTCTGCTCCTCCAGAGGGAAATAGCTTAGAGTTAAGGGACTCCTCACTTCCTCTGTACGAAAGATGCCAACCAAAGCTCGACACTCCACAGACCCCCATATCAGCAGGGAACAGTTTCTGTAGGAGACAATCAAATCCTAGCCAGGCAGGAAAGGGGAGTTCCCCTTTCTTTTTCCTGGTTTATCAGTTTACCAGATCATCCCACTGATGGTATGATATAGTATTGGTCCTTTGTAAACACACTGAGGTTAGGATGGGTTACCCAGCTTCAGATCTCTTTTATTGTACATAAATAAATAAAGATAGAATCTAGAAACCAGGCATGGCAGTCGAGTGTCTGTAATCCCGGTACAGGTAACTGAGGTGTGAGACCTGCAGCCTGGCAGTAGTGGATCACCCTTCCAATCCCAGTTCTCAGGAGGCAGAGGCAGGCAGATCTCTGAGTTTGAGGCCAGCCTGGCCTACATAGTGAGTTCAAGGACAGCCAGAGCTGTCCTTGAAACCCTCCGCTACAAGAAAGAGCACATATTAATCTTACAGATGAGCAGAGTTTCAGTCCCCAGAGCCCTCATTAGATGGTTCACAACAGCCTGTAACTCTAGCTCCAGGGGTCTGACTTCCTCTTCGGCACCCTTAGACACTTGTACTCACATGCACATACCCAAACACACACATACACACACAGAGTGAGAGAGGGAGAGAGAGAGGAATAAATCACATTTATTTAAACATTTAACAATTTGTTATGGTGAATTGAATCTATGTAATCCTTGCAAAATACCTGAAAAATAGATAATTTTATCATCCCCATTTTCCAGAGAAGGACACTGAACTTAGAGAAATTGCCATATGGTCCATGGCCTTATGGCAGTAAGGAGTGTTGAAACTCCAACCAGGTTAAATCTAACTGCAAAATCTGCATTCATTCCAATAAAGGGAGTATTACATAATGAAAACACAATTATGAGACTGGAGAGATCCCAAAATATCTTAGAAATATAGTTGTCATATTGTTATCATATGTGGTACACATTATGGGTCACTTTTTTTTAAATTAAATTTTTTTATTTCTTATTTTTCATTTATTTATTATGTATACAACATTCCTTCCATGTACACCTGCATACCAGAAGGGGGCACCAGATCTCATTACAGATGGTTGTGAGCCACCATGTGGTTGCTGGGAATTGAACTCAGGACCTCTGGAAGAGCAGTCAGTGCTCTTAACCACTGAGCCATCTCACCAGCCCCCGGGTCACTTCTTTTTAATTCTTTTAAACACTTGCCATTTGTGAATTTATTTCATGAGAGAGGTTCTTGTGTACCACTGTCTGGCCTTGGTTTTGCTGTGTCGAGGAAAATGACCTTGAATTTCTGACCTTCCTGCCTCCACCTCCCCAATGCTGGGATGACAGCTGTGCACAGCCACACCTGCTTTACTTAGTGCTGGAGATCACACCTAAGGCTCATTGCACACTAGGTAAGCACTCAACCTACTGAGCAGCATCCCTGGTAACTTCTGCTCAGATACATGCGTGTTCACATAGTCCAGGGCCTTTGGCCAAATGCTTTGTGTGTGTTATCATACTGATCAGTGAGGTTCATCCCATTTGGCAATTATGATACACACGTGGAGGGGTTAGGTGCCTTAAAAATAAAGCCCTACACAGGTAAATAAGCAATGGAGCTCGGATGCAAACCCAAGCCTAGTCAATGCCAAAGAGTATGCTCGCAACAGCAAAGGCAACAATAGCAGCAGCAATAATAAATAATACACATTGACTACAGCCAAATTCTGCTCTAAGTGGTTTATGCCTTATAACTTATTCATATTATCCCCTGTATTAGTTACTTGTACATCGCTGTAAGCATAATACCTGAGAGAACCAGCTTAAAGGACTATGGATTTTATTTGGTTCATAGTTTCACAGGTTCAGCTCATCACAGCAGGAGGACACAGAGACAGAGCAGCCCAGTTCATGGTGGCTGGACCATGTGGCAGAGGCTGTTGACCTTATGGTAGAAGAAGAGAGAACTATAGAAACCATGGGCAGGGACATATTTAGGAATGCTGGTGATCTTTGGGGGACCCTGAGAAAATTTAGGATTATGGTCAAATCCTCACTGGAGTATTTTGTGGGGCTGGAAGCTATTCTGGATGCTGGATCACTTGGGCCATCAGTTCCTTTCAGAGATTTTTCAGGGGCTCTTCCTCAATAAAATCTGATTTTTCTTAACCCGGAATGAATCCATAGCCTCTTGTTTCCTGTGGAAACAGAAACGTAACATCTCCCCCAAAGTAACATATTTTTTGAGTTAAATTTTGAAATGAAGATAATTTTAAAATATATAGGATGATTTAATATAGCAGTTTCCATAATCCAAGGTCTGTCTCTTAGCAGTCATAAATTTTAAAGACAACACAATAATATATATAATCCAGACTCTCTGGGTATTTTCCATCTTTATGTGGCTTATTAGAACTTTTTATTACCCTGTTCCTTTTTAAAGAACTTTTTCTACCCTTTTTTTCCCTCTCCCATGCCTGCAAATACTTTTTAACACACTACACTATAAACAGTTTAGAGGGTTTTGTTTTGTTTTGTTTCCTGAATTTGTCCTTACTGAGTATCTGTAACCTTTTCTGTCTACATGAGCAAAAAACTACCATGTAACTTAGATTGCTGGTCCTGGCTCCTCCTCCTTTGTTCCCTGAGATGCTAGTCTCACGGTAGAGGCACATTTACTGCCAGCTCTGGTAGCTATGTTGATTTCCCCAACTCTGGGAAGTTTCTAGGTCCATGCCGCCACTGAGTAGCATGCTGCCCGCTGCTCATGATTACCATTTAAGTGTTTGGTAGTAGGGCCTCTTAAAAGATCCACCCTGTTTTGCCACTAGCACCAAGCCAGAAAGCTGTCATGACCAAGGAGTCATGCTTGACTCCATTCTTATGCGTTTAGAATCCTTTTTTAAGCTTTGTCAGGTTTTATGTGGAAATTTTGGCCCCACATTGGATGCCATATACAATCAGGATTTTCCTGTCCTGTAGCTACTCTCAAATAAACACACTGAGGCTTAATTTATTTGTTATTGATACTATTATTCTTAAATGCTCAGCCAATTGCACAGACTTGTTACTAACTAACTCTTACACCATAATTAACCCATAATTCTCTTTATACTTTGCTACATCCCCTGGTTCCTTTTCTCAGTATGGCATTCTCATCTTCTTTCTCTGTGTTTGTCGCCAACTATCTGACTCTGCCCTTCCTCTTCCCAGAATTCTCCTCGTCTGATTCTCACACTTAATCTCTTCCAACCCAGCTATCAGCCAATCAGCTTTTTAGTAGCAAATGAAAGTAATACATAATCATAGTATAGAAAAGAGTTGTTCCACAGCAGTGTTTCTAGAGAGGATTAACTGAGGAGAGAAGAACAATTCTGAATGTGGCACAGTAGGCAGACTTTTCTTTCCTGTCAACCAGTTCCCCAATAACCACACAGAAACTTATTGTTAATTATATATGCTCGGCCAATAGTGCAGGCTTGTTACTAGCTAACTCTTGCATTTTAAGTGAGTTCATATTTGTCATCAGTGCTCTGCCATGTAGCTAGGTACACAGCAAGTTTCCTGCTTCCTCTGCATCTCCTGGCAACCTCCAAGAGACTCCTCCCCTTCTTCTTCTCACTCTGTCTTTGTCTGTCACTCCTGTTTAACCTCTACCTGTCCAGGTACTGGTCAGTCAGCTTCTTTATTAAACCCATCACACTGACATATATTCACACAATGTAAAGAAATATTCCACATGGCACCATTGACTGGACTGGGGTCCAAGGTGGAAGAAAAAGTGAGAAAGGGAAAAAGGAGAAACCTGAGCACTAGCGTTCATTTCTCCCCAAGTTTTCAGAATTCCCCAAAGGTGTGCCACTAGCTAGGAATCAAGTGTTCAAAATGAAGGTCTATGAGGGACATTTCAGATTCAAACTAACACCGCCGATACGACTTATTCTTCCATTGCTATCACCCAATATTTGACAAAATCAGCTGAAGGAGGGAAAGGTTTATTTCTGGCTGACATTTGGAGGGTAGAGTCCATCATGATAGGAAAGGCGTGGCGGTGAGAGCTACTCTAGATCGTATGAGGCAGACAGTCACATGGCCTATACGGTCAGGAAGCAGGGCGAGGTGAACGCCAATGCTCTGTTGGCAGTCTTCTTTTTGTGTTTTGGTTCAGTCCAGGACCCAACCCATGGGATGGTACCAACCACACACACACTAGGTTTTCCCTATTCATTTAAACCTCTCCGGAAACACACATGCCTCTGGGCATGTCTCTTAGATGTCTCTATGTCTAATCAATTTGACAATGATGATCAATCATCAGAAGTTCATCCCTTGTCAACTTGTCACCCAAACACATTTTAATTCATAATACCCATTTAACAGATGAGAAGAACATATTGTCTTTTTTTAAATTTATTTTTATCTTATTGGTGTTTTGCCTGTATGTGTGTCTATGTAAGGATGCTGGATCCTGGAGTTGCAGACAGTTGTGAACTGCCATGTGGGTGCTGGGAATTGAACCTGGGTTCCCAGGAAGAAGTCAGTGAGTGCTCCTAACCACTGACCTATCCCTCCAGCCCCCACATATTGTCTTTTATAATATTAGTTAAGCTTGCATTACAAATACTATATTTTAAATATATATGGAGCCATTAGTATCATGTTTACTTAACATATGTTGGGTTTATTTATTATTTTCTTTGTACATTAAATGTGTTTTGTTGTTATTTTTTGTTTGGTTGGTTAGGTAGATTTTCAAGACAGGAGGTCTTTGTTTAGCCTCTTCTTAGCACTGGCTGTCCCTGAACTCATTATGTAGACCAAGCTGGCCTTTAATTCACAGAGACTCACCTGCCTTTACCTACCAAGTACCGGGATTGAAGATTTATTTATTTATTATGTATAGTGTTCTGCCTGCATGTATGCCTGCAGGTCAGAAGGAACCAGATCTCATTTCAGATAGTTGTGAGCCACCATGTGGTTGCTGAAAATTGAACTCAGGACCTCTGGAAGAGCAGCCAGTGCTCTTAACCGCTGAGCCATCTCTCCAGACCTAAAGATTTATTTTTACTATGTTTAAATTATGTGTGTCTGTGTGTGAGAGAGAGCAGGCTCTCACAGGATCCAAAAGAGGCTTTCAAATTCCCTGAAGCTAGAGTTACAGGAGGTTGTGACCTGCCCGGAGTAGGTGCTGGGCAACTGAGCTCCAAGACCAATATGTGTCCTTAGCCACTGAACCATCTCTCCAGCCTCAAGTTACCCAACTTTCTTGAGCTCCAGCTTCCTTGTCTAGAATGTGGGTCACTACCATACCTCATCTGATAGTCACATTTCAAATGAAGCAAGTTGTGTGATGCTTTGGGCATCCTGCTTGGTGTCCCCAGGGCTTGGTAAATTAGTGTAGTATACTCTGTTATGTGATTTCCAGGTTCTTGAGATTCTAGGATGAGACGGTATTCCTAAGGGAGGTTTCACAGGACAGTCGTGAGGGACAGGGCAAGGGTCCCAGCAATTTTGCGTCTGGCATTGGATCCTGAGGGTGACAATGAGTCAACCCCAGGTGCTGAGGGACTAGCTATGTTCTCAGCATTGCTGGGCGTATGCTGTGGTCATTTTGGCTTCGGTCCTTCTCAGTCATGCTGTCTGCATGTCCTTCTTGTAAATCTGGCCTGGGTTCTTTTCAGAAAAACAGCTTCTATTATGTGATGTCATGGTCCAGCCTGGGCCAGAGAGGGAGGGGGAAGCAGTTTGCACACGTCTCGTTTCCAGATGAGTCCATCTGGTCCTAAAAGAACTTCTGTCTTTTTCTCAGAACTCAGCAAAGAGAGTTGGTGAGATAGCTCAATAGCAGAGTGTATGTTTATCATGAAGGAGATCCTGGGACCAATATACACTACTTGACCCTCAAATGGAAAAACAAGGCCCACTAGAGAATAAAATTTTGGTTTGGAATAAAAAGTATGATAAATCATATGGTTTATAGATGGCCCTTAGAGTCAAGCTATCCTGAGTTCAAATCTTGGCTCTGCTATTACCTCAACTATCTTATTTCCCCATTGAGAATAAAAATGTGTAGTTATTAAGTTTTTAATTTTGTCTCCTTTGGTTTTTTTTTTTGTTTTTTTTTTTTGGTTTTTCGAGACAGGGTTTCTCTGTGGCTTTGGAACCCATCCTGGAACTAGCTCTGTAGACCAGGCTGGTCTCGAACTCACAGAGATCCGCCTGCCTCTGCCTCCCGAGTGCTGGGATTAAAGGCGTGCGCCACCACCACCCGGCTTGTTATTTTATTTTATTGGTTTTTCACGACAAGGTTTCTCTGTGGCTTTGGAGCCTGTCCTGAAACTCACTCTATGGACCAGGCTGGCCTTGAACTCACAGAGATCCACCTGTCTCTGCCTCCCAAGTGCTGGGATTAAAGGCGTGTGCCACCACCGCCCGGTCTAAGTTTTTAATTTTGAGACAGGGTCTCATTATATATCCCTGGCTAGCCTAGAACTTCCTATGTAGACCAGGCTGGTCTTCCACTAACTCAAAGAGCTCCACTTGCTTCTTGCATGGATTAAAGGTATATACCAGCATGCCCAGCTCCAGTGTGTTAAGTTTTTAAGAATGTGTACGGCATATGTACATATGCATACACGTAGGTACTTAAACATATACATAAATAAAATTTTGCTTTGTTTTGCTTTTCAAGACAGTGTTTCTTTGTGTAACAGAGCCCTGGCTATCCTGGAATTTGCTTTGTGGACTGGGATGACCTGCCTCTGCTGACCGAGTGCTAGGATTAAAAGTGTGCACCACCATACCCAGCTATAAATAAATGTTTGGTTTTTTTTTTTGTTTGGTTGGTTTTTGTTATTATTTATCGAGGTAGGGTTTCTCTGTAGCTTTGGAGCCTATCCTGGAACTAGCTATTGTAGACCAGGCTGGCCTCGAACTCACAGAGATCTGTCTGCCTCTGCCTCTCCAGTGCTGGGATTAAAGACATGTGCCGCTACCGCCCTGCGAAATAAAGTTTTAATGTGTGCTAAGGGGGTTGAGAATATAGCTCATTGGTAGAACACTCATTTAACACGCACACAGATTTAATTCCAAACACCATACATGCACATCAAAAAAGTGTCAGAGACCTAAAGTAACATACAGTCAGTTTTCAATGTATGTTAGCTGCTATCAAATCCCCAGCACAGGACGAAAATATCCAGCAGCTCTGAGAACTGCTGGTCTTCTCAATATCTGGGACTCTCAGAGCTGCTGCCAGGACCCAGTGCCAGATGTCAGGATTGCTATGTGTTTCCCTGTTCCTCTGCGCTGTCCTGTGAAGCCATCCCCACGTCCTAGCACTCCAGGAGCCTGGGTGTTATATAATACAGGGCATAGCCCGGTGGTGGTGGCACACGCCTTTAATCCCAGCAGAGGCAGAGGCAGAGGCAGGCGGATCTCTGTGAATTCGAGGCCAGCCTGGTCTACAAGACAGGCTCCAAAAGCTACAGAGAAACAAAACAAAACAAACAAACAAAAAATACAAGGCATAACACATTCGAGCCCCGAGAATGCTGGGTAGGAGGTTTAATCCTTCAAGTAAATGGCTCTACTTTAAACTCACAACACTGTTGTTAAGTTAGAGGCTTACCCATTGCCTCTTACCAACTCACGAGCCAAAGTTCCCTCCGAAAACCACCCTTTTCTCTGAGCAAGAGTTGGGTGTTGCACTAGGTGCGCCAGCCTTCTTGGAGATGAAGAAGCCTGATGGAGAAATCCTTATGCCTCTACCCTCTTTACATCCCCTCCAAGCCAGCTAGCTCCAGGCTGGGAGTTCCTCTCCTTCTTCCTGGCGCCCCTCCCCCGCTCCAAGGAGTCTGTCTCCTCTTTCTGGTTTGGAAGGATCAACCCCTCCTAGCCAAGACTTCTGGTTTTCCTTACCCTGCGGTCTCCCCCTCATCTTCTCTTGAGCTCCACTTTTTATTTTGCAGACAGCTGGGGAGGAGGCTAGCATGCGTGAACTAACTGCAGGATGCTCTGCACGGTGTAGGAGGCCTCTCTGGTGTTTTTTACTCCCTTCTGTGTTGTTCTGGGTTTGTGGGTGTGTGGGGGGAGGTTAAAGAGTCTAAATGGCACCCCTTCAAAGAGTTGAGTCACCTCTTTCCCTGCTCCGGGCAAGATGTCCCTTGGCCTGTACAAGAGGGGAACTCCTATGGTAGTAAGATCCCCGCTCAGAAGGAATCAGTCTACACTGGGGTAAGAAAGCTCAGGATAGTATCCAGCTGGAGGAGAACCAGAGTCTTCTGTTTGCAAGCACTGGGGCATAGGGAGTGGGGTGGGAACTGAGAAATAAAGGACTGTGAGAGTCTTACAGACTCCACTGGATATAAAAGGAGAAAGGAAATAAATATAGTGCCATGGTTAAAAGGAAAGAGACATATCTATATGCAGTATCACGGATGCTATCCAAGACATACTATTAGGTGTTTAGGGGGGGGCACTGAATGGGCCTGCAAGATAGCTCAGCAGGTAATGGTACCTGCTGCTAAGCCTGACAACCGGAGTTCCATCCCTGGGCCCCATGTGGTGGAAAGAGAGAACAATGAACTCTGACAAATCGTCCTTTGATCTCCATACATCCTTTGTGGTATGAGCACACACATACACACACGCAGAGAGAGAGAGGGAAAATAAATGTAATAAAAAAATTTAAAGTAACTGAGTAAAAGATATATCAAATTTCATTTTCTTTTCTTTTTTTTTTTTTTTTTTGTTTGTTTTTCGAGACAGGGTTTCTCTGTGTGGCTTTGGAGCCTGTCCTGGCACTAGCTCTTGTAGACCAGGCTGGCCTCGAACTCACAGAGATCCGCCTGCCTCTGCCTCCCAAGTGTTGGGATTAAAGGCGTGCGCCACCACCGCCCGGCCTATGTTTATGTTTTATGTGTGTAGGACTGGAGAGATGACCTAGAGCAGTGGTTCTCAACCTTCCTAATGCTGCGACCCTTTAATACAGTTCCTCATGTTGTGATGACCCCCAACCATAAAATTATTTTTGTTGTTATTTCGTAACAGTAATTTTATAGAGAAATGGTATCTCAGTTTCTAAGACCATTATAAGTATGCATTTTCCAATGGATAGTTGCAACCCGCTGGTTGACAACCGCTGGTTTAGAAGGTAAGAGCACTTGTTGCTCTTGTAGAGGACCCGTACCAGTTCCCAGGACCCATATGGTGGCTCACAACCATCTGTAACTCGAGTTCCAAGAAATCCAACACCCTTTTCTGACCTACACAGGCCCAGGCACGCATATGGTACATGTGTGTTCAAAACACTCATACACATCAAATTGTTGTTGTTGTTGTTACTACTAATTTCATTTTTTGAGACAGGGTCTCTATGTAGTCCTGGCTGTCCTCCAACTCTCTCTGTAGACCAGGCTAAACTCAAACTCACAGAGATCCACCTGACTCTGCCTCCGGAGTGCTAGGATTAAATGTGTGTACCACCATGCAAATTATTATTATTACTATTACTACTACTACTAATATTATTATTATCATTATCATTATAGAATTTTCAAGACACGGTTTCTCTGTGTAATAGCCTTGACTGTCCTGAAACTCACTTTGTAGACCAGGATAGTCTTGAACTCACAGAGATCCACTTGCCTTTGCCTCTGGGTGCTTGGATTAAAGGTTTAAGCCACCATGCCTGGCTATTATTTGATTTTTTGAGACAGGGTTTCTCTCTGTAGCCCTGGCTGCCCTGGGACTCGCTCTGTAGACCATGTTGGCCTTGTTGAATTCAGAGATCTGCCCACTTGTGCCTCCCAAGTACTGGCATCAAAAGTGCACACCGCCATGCCTGGCTAGGCAAATTATTATTTTTTTTAAAAAGATTTATTTGTTATGTATACGGTGTTCTGTTTGTACGTATGCCTGCGGGCCAGAAGAGGGCACCAGATCTCATTACAGAGGGTTGTGAGCCACCATGTGGTTGCTAGGAATTGAACTCAGGACCTCTGGAATAGCAGTCAGTGCTCTTAACTGCTGAGCCATCTCTCCACCCCAGCAAATTACTACTACTACTACTACTATTGTTTTTTTGAAACAGAATTTCTCTGTGCAACTTTGGAGCCTGTCCTAGAACTCTCTCTGTAGACTAGGCCTGCCTTGAACTCACAGAGATTCCCCTGCCTCTGCCTCCCAAGTGCTGGGATTAAAGACATGTGCCACCACTGCCCAACTCCAGCAAGTTATCTTTTAAAAAATTGAAAATGTTGGTGCTAGAGAGATGGCTCAGAGATTAAGGACGCTGACTGCTCTTCCAAAGGTCCTGAGTTCAATTTCCAGCAACCACAGGGTGGCTCACAACCATCTACAATGAGATCTGGTGCCCTCTTCTGGCATGTAGTCATACATGGAGACAGAACACTGTATTGTATACATAAAAAATAAAATCTTTTTAAAAAATTGAAAATGTTGAGAAGGTAAGACAGAAAGAAGTAGGAGTATAAATTTTCTGTATTAAGTCTTCTGCAATTGGTATATACTCATATGTTATTTGTAATAAAACATATATTTTTTTCCAGAGGTAGTGTCTTATGCCTGTAATCCTGGCACAATAGTAGGCTGACCCAGGAGGACTGCTTTGAGTTTGAGTTCAGTTTGGATTACAGGCTAGCCTTAGCTATAGACTGAGATCTTCTCTCAGAAAACAAAACAAAGCAAAACAAAGTTGCATATGTGTGAGGTTGTTTTAATTTTTATTATATTTTTATTTACTTATTTTGTATGCACACGTGTATGTTCATGAACATGGCACATTTGTGGAGGTCAGAAGACAACAAGAGTAAGTTATCTCCTTCCACCATATGGGACCCAGGGACTGAACCCAGGTCATTAGACTTGGCAACAAGTATGTTTACCTGCTAACCTACCAAGCCATCTCTCAACACCTCTGCTAAGTATATACTTAACAGCAGAAGTGAGATCGGAAGGGGTAAGTAATAACCCTTCTGGAGAAAAAATGAAGGACTTCTATAGGAAAGGACAAGCTAGGTCCCCAGTGAACCCTCCCCTTCCAGTAGCTCAGGATCATAAGATTGTCTCCTAGAGCTTCTTGGAAGAGGAAGCTGAGGTCTATAGTCCCTGGTCCACATCAAAGGATCCTTCACTCCCCCAAGAGACCCTTAGTTACCAGGATGCACTCAAAGGGCCAATGAAACATCCAAATATCCAACTGGTATGGTGTAGTGTGAGGGCTGGCTTGTTGGGGTTTCTGTCCCACCCAGTACCCCACAGCTGGCAAGCCCCAAAGAAAAATCACACAGAGGTCTCCAGAAGATTATAAACTGATTGGCCCATTAGCTCAGGTTTCGTATTAGCTCTTTTTTTTTTGTCTTTCTTTTTTTTTTTTATTTTTTCCCCAAAGTTTAGTTTCTTTTTTTTTCCATGATATTTATTGAGCTCTACATTTTTCTCTGCTCCCCTCCCTGCCACTCCCCTCCCTCCTTCAACCCTCCCCCAAGGTCCCTATGCTCCCAATTTACTCAGGAGATCTTGTCTTTTTATACTTTCTACTTCCCACGTAGATTAGATCTATGTAAGTCTCTCTTAGTGTCCGCATTGTTGTCTAAGTTCTCTGGAATTGTGGTTTGTAAGCTGGTGTTCTTTGCCTTATGTTTAAAAACCACCTATAAGTGAGTACATGTGATAATTGTCTTTCTGTGTCTGGGTTACTTCACTCAAAATAATGCTTTCTAGATCCATCCATTTTCCTGCAAAATTCAAGCTGTCGTAATTTTTTTCTGCTGTGTAGTACTCCATTGTGTAAATGTACCACATTTTTTTTAATCCATTATTCGATCGAAGGGCAGGTTGTTTCCAACATATTAGCTCTTATAACATATATTAACCCATTATCCTTATCTATGTTAGCCACATGGCTCGGTACCTTTTCTCAGTGGGGCAGGGTCACATCCTGCCTCTTCGGTGGTCTGTGCAGGAATGCCAAGAGAGCTTCCTGCTTTCTAGAATTCTCCTATTCTCCTTGCTCCGCCTCTACTTCCTGTCTGGTTGTCCCACCTATACATCCTGGCTAATGGCCAATCAGCGTTTATTTAAATCATGATTGACAGAATACAGACAATTCTCCCACACCAGTATGGGGAATGGGAAGAGCAGAATCAATAGGCAGGGACATTCCCAGACTCTGCAAGGGAGGGGCTGGGCTACCAAGTTCAGGAATAACTATTGTTTTTTGGCTTTTGGGAGACAAAGTTTCACTGGGAACCCTGTTTGGCCTGGAACTCTCTTTATAGACCAGGCTGGCCTTGAACTCGCAGAGATACACCTGTCCTCTGCCTCTCAAATGCTGGGAATAATGTGTGTGTTACCACTGCCCAGTCAGGAATGATTTTAATAGGCTCCCCTTTGTGAGCATGCAAATAAGTATGGAGATTCCTCAAAACAATGTATAACTAGCATATAATGCAGCTATATCACTCCTGGGAAATCCCAAATGATTCTGTCACATTAGCATAGTGATATCTGTGCATTCATTTTTATTGCTGCCGCACTGTTCACAGTAGCCAAGAAGTGGAGATAGCCTAGAAAATGTGAGGGTTGGAAAGATGCCTCAGCCTTTGGAAAAATACTTGCCATGCAGTCCTGACTACCTGAGTCCAATCCCCTGAGCCCATGGAAAGATGTAAGGAGAGAACCAACTCCCAAAAATTGTCTTCTGGTCTCCACATGTGAGCTGTGACAGGCAGATGCCTATAGCCCCCAACTAATAATACAATAAATAAAAGAAGAAAGAAAGAAAATGTCACGACATGGGACTCCCGAGTGACACCATATCTCTAAAACAGAAGGAGAAGGAAACATGACTTGTATACAACGGAGTTTTATTTGGCCATAAAGGAAAATGAACTCTGTAACACTTATGTCATTTGCAGGAAACTGGAAGGAATTGGAGACAATCATGTTAAGCAAAATAAGCCAGGCTCAAAAAGACAAATATTGCATGTTTTCTGTCATCTGTAGAATCTAGATTTAAATACACACATACATAGAAAGATAGAGACAGAGAGAAGAGACAGAACAGAACAGGGGGAAGGGGAGAAATTAGAAGGGGGCTGTCCTAGTCTCTATTGCTGCGATAAAACATCACGGCCAAAGCAACTTAGAAAAGGAAGCATTTAATTTGGTTTATGATTTCAGAGGGTTGGAGTCCATGATAGCACAGTGAAGGGACCAGCAGAGAACACACACCTTGACCTGAAACCCAGAGAGAGAATACTAGGAATGACATGAGTCTTCTGAAACCTCAAAGCCTCCCTGCTGCCCCAGTGAGACACTTTCTTTCTTTCTTTCTTTCTTTCTTTCTTTTGTTTTGTTTTGTTTTTTGAGACGGGGTTTCTCTGCAGCTTTGGAGCCTGTCCTGGAACTAGCTCTTGTAGACCACGCTGGCCTCGAACTCACATAGATCCGCCTGCCTCTGCCTCCCGAGTGCTGGGATTAAAGGCGTGCACCACCAATGCCAGGCTTATCTCTCTTTCTCTCAATTTTATGGCCCAGAAACCTCCCTCTTGACCAAATTTCCTTCTTGAAAAGGGCATCCTGGGCTAGAAATATGTTCAACTGATGGAGCGCTTGCCTTGTAGTCATGAGGCCCTGGATTTTCTCCTTAAAACAGCATAAACTGGGTGTGGGGGTATGTGCCTCTCATCCCAACACTCTACTCAGAAAGTGGAGCAGGCAGATCAGGAGTTCAAAGTCATCCTTGACTGCGTTGAGGTCAGTTAGAGCTTGAGGTACTGATCCAAAAGGAAGGCAGGAAGGCAGGCTAGGGAGGTGGCTTAGTGGTTAAGAACATTTTCTGCTTTTGCACAGGATGGAGGTTCTATTCCTAGTATCCACATCAGGTAACTCACACCCTCCTGTAACTCCAGCTCCAGAGAATTCCACACTGTACTCTGGTACATACATACATGTCCACTCATACACATATAGATAAATAAAATAGTATTTAAAATTTAATGAAGAAAGGGGCAGTTCCAGAAAGAATGAAAGCTATAGATCTCACTCCCCAATTTGAAGTGGTTCTGAGGCTACCTGAATCTCCTCTGCACCTTTGCAAGAATGATCCTTACCAATGGACCTTCGAGGTGTCCAAAGGGCCTCCTCTCTCACAGTGGCCTGCCGATTCCAGCTAACCATGGCCACGGCGCAGCAGCTGGAGGTCCTTTGACAATAATCTTTAAAAAAAGAGATCACAAAAGAGAACTTCGGTGGATAGGAATCAGTAAACTGTGACAACAGCAACAGCTGAGTTCAAGGGTCAACGTCTGGGAGTAATTGGGAAAGTTTTGTGCTGACAGCTGTATGCCTGGGGTTGAACTTCTTAGCCAAACCAGCTCCTGGGCTGCTTCCGGCTAATGAACTGCTGGCTCAATATACGGCAACAGCTGAGCTGTGATAGCAGACAGGGTCCCTCCCTGGAGGCCTAAGCTGAGCCTTGGGGCTTCCCAATAATGTGACCTTAGTCAAATTACTCAGGAAAGGGAAAAAGAAAACCGGCTTCTGTAGAGTAAGTGCAATCTCTTTCCACAGATGAGGTAAGTCATCACAACAGGTTAGGAGAAGCCCTGAGGCAAATGTGGGCTTCAAGGCTTGTATAGCTGGGAAAGGAGAATTAGGACCAGAACTTCCCAGTTCAAGTCCTGAGGTCTTTTCCTTGAGCTTTAGCTGCTGCCTCCTAGGTCAAACAGGTGGTGATGACAACAGGCATACCTTGGGGCTGAGGTTCCACCCACAGCAGCAAACAATACCTCACCTCAAACACTAGAGGAATATTGGAAGTTCTAATCCCTCCCTTTTTTATAGCAACCTGGATGGCCATATTCCTGGAAATGTAGTCATGTTACTTTTTGCACTGCCATATCAGGTTTGTGAGTGAAGGACCCAGAATTTACTTCCTCCCTACCCTGCTTCCCTGCTCTTTTCCATTTCTCAGTAGAGCCAGGCCCCTCTTCTCCTCCCTGGGACTTGGCATACAGACTGACATCAGTGGGTGTTCCCTGGGAAAAGCGGGCGGGAGCAGCTCCTAGCACCGCTTCCCTCAGACCCCTGCCTCAGATACCAAGCAAGGCGTCTGGAGGCCTTTGGAGCGACCGCCGCTTCCCTCTTCCCCAGGTCTGGGATGGCAACTGGTCCCCACACTTGGGGTGAGAAGGAGGAGGCGACTTGAATCACTCAGCTGATGCTGGGAGTCAGTACCGGGCGAGAAGTGAAACCCGGGTTCTGGGGTTATGGGGGAGCTGTCCAGCCCCACAGACCCAGCTGGAAGGAAGAGTGGGCCAAGGCGCACCAGGCGGAGCGAGGCGCGGGCGCGGCAGTGATTCCCCCTGCAGCCCGCCCCCCACGTGGCCGCCGCCGTCCCAGCCCCTCCGAGGAAGCGGCGCGGCTTCCTGCGGCTCGGGCCGGGATATAGGCTCCCCCGCCCGGGCCAGCTTAGCTCCAGCGCCCCTCCTCGCCTTCTCGCCCAAGGCGCGATGGCCCGGTTCCTGGAGGAGCGCGCCCCGGGTGGAACGCCGCTCGCTATGATCCGCGCCGGGCGGCCGACAGCGCTCCGCCTCCCTCCGCTGCTATCGCTGCTGCTGCTGCTGGGCGGTGAGCGCAACGCCAGGGGCCCGGGTGGGAGACGAGGGAGGTCCGGGAGGGGAAGGGGCCTGGACTACCGAGGCCAGCACGGGACCACCAGGCGAGTACCAACCGACGAGCGGAGGGAGCAGCTCTGACCTGCAGATGGGCCCTGAGCACAACTCCCGATTGGCATAGGACGGCGCTTTCCATTTAAGGAAAGCTGGGGTTCCTGCCAGGACCTGGCGGAGAGGTCTTGGGAGGTCCGGGACTGACAAGAAAGGAGAGGGCTTTGGGCCCGGGTACGAGTGGGGCGCAGCTGGTACCAGCCGCTCCCTTCCCGGACTAGGACAATAAAGTAGGAAGGGGGAGATTATTTATCTTTATGTTCCAAAGTAGTGCTGGCTTTTCCGGAGCCTTGGTCACTACCCCTTAAACAGGCATCACTGTTCAGACCTCTCCCCACATCATCTCGCCCTTCTCGCTCGTCTTTTTACAGCTGTCTCAACTTCTCCGGAGTCCCTGAATCAATCTCTTCCCACTGAGGACAGCTTGCTGTCAAAAGGTGGGTGTCCACGCCTGTGGGAGAACAACCTAACGGAAGGATAAAGCCAGCACAGGGGAGGGGTCCTTTCACACGACAATCCGAGGGCCAGTTGATACCCCGCTATCCTCCGTGGTGTCTCTGGGGGTTCTTATGGTCTTTTTGCCTGTTATCCCGCAAAGCCCGAATCCAGCTTTAAGGTGTCCTACCTCAGTTGGGGAAAAATACCCAAATAGGTGTATGTGGATGTGCGTGTGAGGCTGGAAGGGAAACACTGTACACATGGAAGCCATTACAGGATTCCAGAGCCCGGACCTCCCCTTAGCCACAAATGTCCTGCTAGGGAAATTTTCGGAGGGATTCCCTTCTCTAAAGGCAAAGGGCTCTACTTTGGAAATACCTGGGTCAGAAAGCTTGGAGGGAGGGCCAGGGGCATGGTCACTGTGAAGCCTCTGTTCCCCACAGGGAATGTGGAGGAGAGCTACGAAGTGAATGTCCTACGTTGCTGGTTTCTTTATAATAGTCATATGGACTCTGTCAAGGACTGGTGCAACTGGACTTTGATTAGCAGGTAGGGACAGTGTTGAAGGGTGGCTCGGGCCAGGAGTGGGGCCCACACTTCTTGTGGGTGGACCTTGAGTGAATGTGGGATGCCCCTCTCCCTGCACCCAACTCTTCCCTCACTCAAATCCTCTACTGCTCCTTTCCTCAGGCATTACAGTGACCTGCAATATTGCTTGGAGTACCATGCGGACCGGTTTGGCCTGGGTTTCCCAAACCCTTTGGCAGAAAGACTCATCTTGGAGACTCACCTGATACACTTTGCCAACTGCTCCCTGGTGCAGCCCACCTTCTCCGATCCCCCAGAGGATGTTCTCTTAGCCATGATCATCGCTCCCATCTGCCTCATCCCTTTCCTGGTCACTCTTGTGGTGTGGAGGAGTAAAGACAGCGATGGCCAGGCCTAGTGGGGGAGGCTGGTCCTCGGCAGCCATTTTTCCCTTTTCCTCTGCTGGAACCGCGAATCTCTTCTCCCCTCCCTTCCCCTGTTTCTCACTCTCACCTTTCCCATAGACCTTTGGATTGGTGGAAATGGAAGCCAAGTACAGTCACGGCACAATTTCTGTAGTCTTTAAAATTAAAAAAAAAATATGTGTGTTTTTGTACAATATTCCCTTTTTCGTGGGTGTCTATGACCGTTCTACAGAGCCTCGTTCCTGGGAACAGGGCTTGCTGTTTGTCATTTCACCTGCCCTCTGCCTCCATAAGAAGGTCATGTTCCTATATTCTTTCCTCCCAGGGAGGGGCCTTTCCTGCCCCTATCCAAACCCAGCTCCAGGAAACCAGCAGGAAGAGACTCCCTTCCGGTCTGGACAGCAGCTGGGGGCCTTTAGTTGGGGAGCTGTGGGAGGAGGGGCAAGAAATCTCTACCACCGTGATTCCTGTAAGGAAGAAAGGCTACCCAGGAATCCAGCTTTGCCCTTTCTTTGTGCCTCGATTTACTCCAGAGACAGAAAGAAGAAGAAATATGATTACCAGCAGGAATTTATCCTTCAGGACCTCAGGTCTAAGGCCGTGGGGGTTTCCTCTATAAGAGTCTAAGGTCATCCCCCACCTCCAGGTTCCTGGCCTTCATCCCACATCCTCTTAGATTCATCATGGCCACACTGCCCCCTCGTGTCCACTAAAGTCAGCAACCAGGCAATGTACGGGATTTAGAGGAAGCTCCAGGCTGAGGAACCCTGGACCCTGAAACATGTTATCTCCTCAAGAGCCAAGTTCTTTTTTTTAAGATTTTATTTATTTATTAAGTATACAATGGTCTGCCTGAATATGTCCCTGGAGGCCAGAAGCGGGCACCATATTTTATTACAGATGGTTGTGAGCCACCATGTGGTTGCTGGGAATTGAACTCAGGACCTTTGGAAGTGTAGCCAGTGCTCTTAACCTCTGAGCCATCTCTCCAGCCCCAAGAGCCAAGTTCTTAGCTGGCCCTTGTATAAGCGTCTTGAGAAGTATAGATAGGACACTCCATCGACACGCCTACTTATCTCTCTCTATGGGCAATGTTTCATCTCCACCCTTCCAGAGCTGCACTGGCCAGGTTCCCCCAAACACAGGCAAAGCCGCTCTGCTTTCCACGCAAACATCTGATTATCTTTTGCAGCACTCTCAGCCTCCTTAGAGGCTGCTGTTTTCCCTGCTGAAATATCTGCTTCCCTAAATAGTGCACGTCCACGTCCGGGCACATGCCTATCTGCTTTATAGATACATGCCTATGTTTCTTGGAACCTACCGATGTGTTGTTAAAGATATACTTCTCTCAGGCCACATCTGTCACCTAAGGATTTTTGTTTTGTTTTTCAAGACAAGGTTTCCCTGTGTAGTCCTGGCTGTCCTGGAACTTGTTCTGTAGACCAGGCTGGCCTTGAACTCAGAAATCCACCTGAGTCTGCCTCCCAAGTGCTGGGATTAAAGGCATGTGCCACCACAGGCCAGTAACCTAAGGATGTTTTTTAGTTTTCAGCTGGGATAATATTTGCTCTATTTCCATGAATACATATCTGTCTTTATTCGTTTTACTGCTGTGTGCTAGGGGCCTGCTGCTGTAAAACACTGTGCAGCATAACGTTGGAAAGGCAAGTTAGAGCAATTCTGGTTTCTACTCTAAATGGTTTTCATCCTCTGGGGAACTTGACACGTACAAATAAATGAAAAACATAGACCATACAGAGGCAGTCAGGCAAGGGAAACAGCCCACATTAGCATCCGAGCGCAAAGGAAGCAGGGAAGGATGTCTGGCTGAGAGGATCACAAGAGATGCGGTGTTAGACTTTCTGTCACTTGTGACAAAATCCCAGCCAAAGCAACTTCAAGGAGCAAAATTTTATTTATTTTATTTTATTTCTTTTGCTTCATGTTCCAGAGTATGGCCACTTGGCTTCATTGTTTCTGGAGCCATGGTGAGGCAAGAACATTACAGCAGGGAGCATGTGACCAAGCAGAACCCCCATGGAAGCTGGAAAGCAGAATGTGGCAGAGACCAGGGATAAGGTATACCTTTCTAGGGCACCCCTCCGTGACCTACTTTCTCCACCAGGCCCTATCTACTTTTTGCTTCCTTGTTTTGTTTTTCCAAGAAAGGGATTCTCTCTGTAACAGTCCTGGCTTTCCTGGAACTCGCTCTTTAGACGAGGCTGGCCTTGAACTCACAGAGATCCATCTGCCTCTGCCTCCTGAGTGCTGGGATCGCACTACCACATCTGGGCAAGAGCTAATAGTCCATTCTGCCATAAATTCATTAATGAATTACCTGGTGATGAAGTTAGACTCCTCGTGATCCGAGCACCTCTCAATAACAAACACGGCTGGAGCCCAAGCCTTCAACACATAAACCTCCAGGGGAACATTTCCTATCCCGGCCGTAACATGTGCTCACAGAGGTGACTGCCGGGTCGGCACACGGCAAGGCATTAGGTAGAATGTATCACCTAGAGTAGACAGTGAAAATGAGCAAGAATTAGGAATCCAGGCGTGAAGCCTGGCATTGTGGCCCACACTTTTTTTGTTTTGTTTTGTTTTGTTTTGTTTTGTTTTGTTTTTGAGACAGGGTTTCTCTGTGTAACTTTGGAGTCTGTCCTGGAACTCACTCTGTAGACCAGGCTAGCCTCAAACTTACAGAGATCTGCCTGCCTCTGCTTCCCAAGTGCTGGAATTAAAGGTGTGTGCTACCAGTGTCTGGATTGTGGCCCATACCCTTTGATCACAGCACTTGAAAGGCAGAGGCAGGTGGATCTCTGAGTATGAGGTCATCCTGGTCTATGTAGCAAGTTCCAGGCCAACCAGACTTACATAGTAAGATCCTGTCTCAAAAAACAAAACAAAAAAAGCAAACAACAAAGGTATTCATGAGTGAGAAAATAAATATTTGGGGCTGGGGAAATGGCTCAGCAGTTAAGAGCACTGACTGCTCTTCCAGAGGACCCGGGTTCAATTCCCAGCACTCACATGGCAGTTCACAACCGCATGTGACTCCAAGATCTGACACCCTCACACAGACATGCATGCAGGCAAAACACCAATGCACATAAAATAGAAATAAATACATTTTTTGAGAAAAGAAAAGAAAGATTTAGTCAAACTTATGAGTGGGAAAGTAGAAACTAATTATAAAGCAGGAGGTATGATTAAAATCAATGAAGAGAATCTACTGGATCAGGCATGGGGGGGGTGAAGGAAAGGTAGTCGGACTTGGACCTTCAGGACTGACCTAAAGTAAAGGGTGCTGGGGGCTGAAGAGATCGATCAGAGGTTGAACGCTCACTGCTCTTGCAGATGACCAGAGTTTGATCCCCAGCATCCACATCAAGTCATTCACAAACCCCTGTAACTCCAGTCCCAGCAGATACTCTTTTTGTCTCCATGGGCACCTGCATAAATGCATACATACATGTACATAAAATAATGTCTTTTTTAAAAAGAAAGAAAGGATGTTGCCAGGCGTGGTAGCAGTGAACCTCTCTAATCTCAGCAATCGGGAAGTGGAGGCAGGAAGATAAGAAGTAAAATATCATCATCTTTGGCTACATAAAGAGTTCCAGACTATCTTGGGATGCATGAGACTCTGTTTCAAATTAAAAAGAAAGAAGAAAAATAAAAGAAAGAAGTGTGTAATATGAGGTAACAATGGGACAAATGGTTATATCTCAGAGAGAATCAACAGCGGGACAGGGGGAGCGGAAAAAAGGTTGAGTGTAGAAATATCATTGGGGGATTATTTCCACCCTCAAGCACAATATGCATCCATAAGAAGCATAAAGGCTTTAAAAGTTTATTGAAAAAAAAAGAAAAACCATGTTTTGAAAAGAATATGGCTGAGTTTGACTTTAAGGAAATGCTCACCTTTAAAACATAAGAGAGGGCTGAGCAATGGTGGCACACCCCTTTAATCCCAGCAGTTGAGAGGCAGAGACAGGTGGATCTCTGAGTTCATCGTCAGCCTGGTCTACAGAATGAGTTCTAGAACATCCAGGCCTACACAAAGAAACCCTGTCTCAAAACAAAACAAAACAAAACAATGAAAGAGAGAAAGCCAGGTGTGGTGGATTATACCTATAAACCCAGCACTGGGAAAGCTGAGGCAGGGGGGTGGAGAGTTCAGGCTAGTCTGACCACCTAGTAGGACCTCATATAAAAACAAATAAAAAAAAAGACCATAGATATGGCACACATATAGAATCTCAGTACTCAGAAGGTTGAGACAGTAGGGTTAAAGGTTGAGCACTGGGGTTAAAGGCATGCTCAGTTAACATTACCCCCCCCACACACACACACACCACACAAAGGGTTTCTCTGTGTAACAGCTCTGGCTGTCCTAGAACTTGCTCCATAGACCAAGCTGGAACTTACAGAGATCTGCCTGCCCCTGCCTGGGATTAAAGGCGTGTGCCACTACAGGCTAACATTACTTTAAAATAGGAATAAATTGAGCTGTGGAGAAAGGGAGAGAGGTAAGATGATAGGGATGTCCTGTAGGAAAATGGAAAAGAGAGGCAAGAGCGATGGCAAATGGTTGGTCTTATAAAGGAAGAACGAGGACTGGAGAGATGGCTCAGAGAGTAAGAGCACTTGTTGCTCTTCCAGAGGTCCTGAGTTCAATTCCCAGCAACCACATGTGGCTCACAACCATCTGTAATGATATCTGGTGCCCTCTTCTGGCCTGCAAGTATACATGCAAGCAGAACACTGTATATGTAATAAATAGATAAATAAAATAAAGGAAGAACGATACTTTTGAGCCCAAAAGGAAGAGGAAGGAAAAATGAGGAGGAACTTTTGAGCTATCAATTAAACATTCTGACAGAGAAAGATTAAGGGATTCTCATAATCACTCTGCAGGGAGCAGAAGGATAGACACAGATGGACCGGACCATCTTGATGAATGAGGATGACAAGGAACCAATGAAAACAGCCCAGCTTCCCCTCATTCTTTAAAAGTGATCATTTCCAAGCAATCCAACATCAGCCTTCTTTTCAATACACCTTCTGTTTAGCGCTCTCATCCCTAATATGGATTCATATTGCATTTCAGATCAGAAGATTCCCAAACTTATGTTTCTAGATTCAACAAGGCTCCCCTGAGAGCCCAGTAGTGAAATCATACTCAGAGACCCTGGGACTCAGTAAACACAGTCTGGTCACTTTTCTCCTTCAGCAATTTTCCATAGCTCAGGAGTGGAGATAGTGTTGGGAGAATGGAAGATAATTCTGGTTTGGAAACTGGCTAGTAGTTTAGGTAGGCAAAAAGACTGAGTAGTGTACGGGTCATGAGTCAGATAAAGCCAACAGGGATTCCAAGTGTGGAGTCTAGAAAGGTACGGTTGTGGGAGAGGTGAGAACTAAATGTTAGAAACGACGGAGTAAAGTCAGCCTGAGTGGGAATGCAGGAGGCAGCGAGTTTAAATGGAATGGTAACTGAAAAAGAAGCCTCGATATCTGGGTTCTACACTTGCATTCTGCTAACTGCGCACTTTGCAGAAGTCACTTATTTTTCCTCGGTTTAAACCAGAAGACTTCCAGGACCCTTTCTGGTCTACATGGTGAAATTTTTTTAGGACAGTGTCAGATTGGTTGGCGACAAAGACCGCTCTCATCCCGCTGCTCGCCTCCAGAGAGGAGTCCGGAACCTTTCTGCTGTGCTGTCTATCCGGACGTGCTGAGGCGGAGACCGGAAGCCCCTTGTCGGTTCCGGGTTTTTCTGGGCTACTACGATGGCGATGAGTTTCGAGTGGCCGTGGCAGTACCGCTTCCCGCCCTTCTTTACGTGAGGCTCAGACCCCGAGAAACCCCGTGCACCTCCCTCCCCTCCCCGGGGTCCAGGGCCCAGCCGGGATGATTCATTTGGGGTTCCGGGGGAGACAGGAGCCTCCGGCCGCCTTCCGTCCAGCCAGCCCCTCACTTTCTCCTTAATGGTGCTGCTTTCGCCCTCTCACGCTCTCTAATTCTGCGTCCCACTCCCTTCACCCGGCAGGTTACAGCCGAACGTGGACACTCGACAGAAGCAGCTGGCCGCCTGGTGCTCTCTGGTTCTGTCCTTCTGCCGCTTGCACAAACAGTCCAGCATGACGGTGATGGAAGCCCAGGAGAGCCCGCTCTTCAACAACGTCAAGCTACAGCGTATCCTCCCTCAGGCTCTTCCATAGCCCACACACACGCACTCCCACGCTTCTCTACATGTCCAGACGGCATCTCCCCTCTTTAGGCAGGTTTCTGCTCAAACTGGACTTGGGAGAAGACTAAGATACATGGCAGACAATCATTTTACACGCACCCTCCCAAGCAGTGCCTGCCCCTTGCCCTAGCATTAATAAGTTCTGGGTCTTACAAGCTGGGCTATTAAGTTCCAAGCTTTACAACCTGGACTATTTTAAACAATTTGAATCTCCTCTTTGTGAGGGTCAAACCCCTAAACCACCTTTAATAATTTTCTATGCTTTACTCCACCTCTCCCAGGAAGTGAGGGTCATTTATTTTTGCTGACTGATTCATAGGTAAAATATGTGAAGAAAAGGACAGAGAATATGGGGAATGGTAACACCCTTTATTTTCTAAAACTCTGGGTTGTTTTGTTTTGTTTTGTTTTGTGAGACCCAGCCCATCCTTGTATATTGGCGATTCTTGTATCCATCTCATAAGAGTTGGTATTGCAGGCCCATACAACTACACTCTGCCAGTTCTTGGGAGTGTCTTTTTACCTTTCCAGAATATTCAGAAAATGCTCACTTGTATGTATAGCAGGGAAAGGAAGGGACTAGATGATACTCATCCTGAGCCCCTGCTCTGAAGATTTTTATTTAAGCCAGTTCGCACGCAGGCCATCCCCTTAACCCTTAAACCAGGGAAGCTTCCTGTGGAGTCAATCCAGATTGTATTAGAGGAGCTGAGAAAGAAAGGTGGGTTCAATTCCTCAGACACCTGTGTTCTTCCTTGGGTTTTCCTGAGGGCAGAGCAGGGCATCTCTTTTCCTCTTAATGACTTTTTTTTTCTCTCCTCTAGCTTGAAGCCCCAAGTGTTCTGAGATGGCCCAATTCTTTTCCCCCATTAGTATCCAAAATTAAAATCCCTCTGTGGCCTAAACCTGAAGAGAGATGGACTAAGGAGAATAGGATGCTTTATACATAAGAATAGTAAAATAAATATTGAATCTCTTATTCTGAAAGCAGAGTCTCTTCCACTCTGCCCTATATTGGTGTTTGCCTCTCTGTCCCTTTTTTTTTTTTTAGAGCATGATGCTTTCATAAGTATCTGTTTTACAGGGAACCTCGAGTGGTTGGATAAGAATAAGTCTAGCTTCCTGATCATGTGGCGGAGGCCAGAAGAATGGGGGAAACTCATTTATCAATGGGTGAGGCCACCCTGCTAAGCACTAAGCAATGACCCATGGCAAAGAAGAATTGTTGCCCGTGCCCAGCCGATAGCTGACGTTTTTTTAGATCCAAACTTGGCAGAGTGGGAGTGGGCAAAAACGGAAGCACGGGCCTTTCTGGCAACCATCCTTCAGTGACTCAATGTCTCTCCTACACAGAATCTCCCTTTCTTTGCCTGCAGGAGGCCAGAGGCTACGTGAGGCCATGTTTGGAGAATGTAGTACTGGGAACCATGAGTGCTATTGTTGGCTGGAGCCTCTGGCCACAGGAGATAAATGGGGAAAGGAAGGGAGAGGAAAAAAAAAAAGACCTGGGTTCCCTCTCCCGCTGTGCCTTCATGGTGCCACTCACATGAATGAGACCTTCTGAACCAGTGCGGGTGTGAGGACAGCGTACTCTGTCCCTTGGATTCCACGTTACCACCATCCCCAAACACTCCCAAAAGAGAAGGAGGGGAGGAAGCATCAACAACCTAAATATAACAAACACACACCACCCATTCCTGAACAGAAAACAACCAGGATGAGAGGTCACTTTTGAGACACGTGAATGGCTGTGGTTTAGTGGTTCCAAATGTGTGTACACACAGACAGATATAGCATCTGTAGGGCTAATGGGTCTAGGACACTGCAGAGGTGACAGTCCTGATTTGGGAGTAGGCACCATTCCTGGAGGACAACGGTAGAGCTGAAGTTTACCTTCTCCCAGATTTGCGGGCCTTGCTCAGCCCTCATTGTTTGTGCCCTCAGGTTTCCAGGAGCGGCCAGAACAACTCTGTGTTTACCCTGTATGAACTGACCAGTGGGGAAGACACAGAGGACGAAGGTAATTCCTTTTTCTTCTTCCAGGTCTCTGATCAGAACCCTCTTCTCTCCAGTATTGGTTTAATACATCTTCAGACTAACCATTTCTCTGTCCCTGAATTCCATAATGCAAAGTTCTGTGGGTTTTGTTGTTACTATGTGTTTGTTTTTTAAGATTTATTTTTAACCGGGCGGTGGTGGCGCATGCCTTTAATCCCAGCCCTCAGGAGGCAGAGGCAGGTGGATCTCTGATTTCGAGTCCAGTCTGGTCTACAGAGCGAGTTCCAGGACCCCCAGGGCTACACAGAGAAACCCTGTCTCAAAAAACAAAAAAAAAAAAGAAAAGTAAAAGAGAAAAAAAAAAGTTTATTTTTATGTTTTGCACATGAGCATTTGCTTGAATGTATGTATATGCACCACATACATGCCTGGTGCCCATGGGGGCCAGAAGAGGTCATTGGATGGATCCCCTAAAACTGTTGTGAGCAGTCCAACACTCACAAATCCATTTCCGCCACAAGAGCAGCAAGTATTCTTAACCACTGAGCCATTTCTCCAGCGCAGTTCAAAACTTCTTAACTCTCTCTAAACATTCCATACCACTTGAGTTTACAAACAAACCAACTTTTATTGCTGTGGATGTTTGTGTATTTTGGGAAGATTTCTCAGGGCTATGTTAAGAATTGTTGCTGAAAAAGCCAGCGAGGAACCAGCGTGGGGGATTAAACTTGGGATTTCATTCCTTGCTGACTCAAGCTCTCTTCCACCCTTCCTTCTCATAGAAGGCTCAAGATTTGTGGATGTCAGCTGAAGGGATTGGGCCAACACCCCCAGCCCCACCCCCTGCCCATTTAAAATTGAGTTTGTGCCAGGCAAGGATTTGTATGGCCTTTGATTTTTACATAGGGTAAATACCTTCTTAGCTTTTTTTTTTTTAACTGTGACTCTTTATTCTGATCCCCAGGATCACCAAAAGTTTGGGTCTTTGCCAGGGTAGGGGGTGAGTGTTCTGCCAGGCTGTGAGTGCTCCAACAGACTTTACTTGGCTGTCTCCCCTCCCTGCAGGCCTCTGCGTGCTTTTCCCACCATCACCCCATGAGTTCAGCACTGCAGCCTGGCCCAGCCCACCACTCAGCATGTACAAAGCTGGAGGCTTCTGCAGAACTCTTACTCCTTGACTTGAGCTGGGCTCCCGGGGTGGGGGGGAGGTTTGAGGTGAACAAGCCTGTTAGGGCTTGTCTGTTGCCTCTCACATCTTGACAGTACCTTCCCATATCTCTGGATACTCTTCTGGCCCTTGGCTCCCTTTCATCTAGGAAAGGAGAGATTTTGGCTGTGAACTTTAGCTGTCTCCAAGCTAGGGGTGCCAGCTATACTTCCATGTATTAAGGCAGATCTCCTGGTTTGTACAGATGTTTGGATGGGGTCACTGTCTAGTGCATAGGCCCTGACCTAGTTCAGATTATCAGGGTTACTTATGGTCCTAAAGGCAAAGGGTGTCCATGGTTCGTTAGATATTTGATAACAGCAAAGGGAAAGAGGGCTCTGGAGCTGGAATTGAGAAGGGTGAAATAAGCCTGCTTCATTTCATGCTGTCCCAGGCTGCCTTCCACTCTTCACTCCCTGTGAATGCCCAGGAAGTGTGGCAGCTGCAGTGGTACAGATAGCACATGAACAGAATATCCCGGCTTTGGAGTTCTCAGCTTCTAGCTCGCCCATCGAAAGAACTGAGTGTCCTGACTGACCATCTCTTCCTCTCTAGAGTTCCATGGGCTGGATGAGGCGACCCTACTTCGTGCTCTGCAGGCCCTACAGCAGGAGCACAAGGCTGAGATTATCACTGTCAGTGATGGCCGAGGAGTCAAGTTCTTCTAGCAGAGACCTGTCTCCCTCCACTTTTTACCTCCCACCTTTCCAGGGCTTTCAAAAGGAGACAGACCAAGTGTCCCACAGACTGGATCACTCACTCCACCAGACTCAAAGGGCTCAAGTCCTGAAAGCTTGGACTTAGGGATATTTCCCACATAATCCATTCTACCTACCCCTGGGACAGGGTGAGCCCACGGTGCCAGGGAGAAAGGATGTTTCTTGCCCTACCTCCTTTCCCATCCTAGACTGTCTCTGGGCCAGGGTCTATAAACCTGACACTTTACATGTGTTCTCACACATAAGTACACACCTACATGCGCCTGCACACGCTTCTTTCTCCTCCCCCCTCCCACTCCTTTAGCTGCTATTGCCTCCTTTCTCAGGCTGGTGCTGGATCCTTCGTAGGGGATGGGGGAAGCCCTGGCTGCAGGCAGCCTTCCAGGCAATACGAAGATAGGAAGCCCCAGAAGGGGCCTGGCAGTGAAAGGCGGGCCCACTCTGATTTAAGATATTAAAATCTCTACTCCCACTGCCTGCCTGTTACTACTGCTGGAATAGGACTGCAGAAGGCGGGGCGGGTTCCACCTGATTGAGTCCCAGCCAAGGAGAGAGAAGAATCCTTTGGCCTTTGTTTAAGAGAAGGGCAGCTGGGTTTGGGGTCTCCAGCGAGTCCCTAGTTTTCCATGTGCTGGGTGGGTTGTGTGGAGGAGTGCTGTTGGAACATAGCTTGGGGACAGGCTGCTCTCTAAATTGGAGTCATTTAATTGCTCTCCCGTGGAAGTCCTGAACTATTCTGAAGCCCCTCCCTCCACCCATCTGGTCTGGGTGGGGTAGTTGTGGCCAAGGGGAGCTGGGGGGGGGTTAACCGGATGTGAACTTTGGTTTATTGAAGACTTTGGCAAACAGAAGGGGAGGAAGGAGAGCCCACAGCAAAAACAGCCTTTCTGGCCAGGGCCAGACTCAGGCCAAGGTGGGGTGGAGCTGATGGGTGACCAGTTCTTGGTTGGGGGTGGCAGCACTTGTCCTGGAGTACACACACCCATCTGTGCAGACAGGGGGGTCTAGCTGAGTCAGAAAAACCTTACCTTTCCAACACCGATGTTAGGCCTGGGACTACTCCTGATTAGGACTGGGTAGTGCTTGCGGGCTTATCAGGGGCTTGCAGGCTAGTGGTGCCCCTCCCCAGCTACCCTCCTCCCCACTGAGGCATGGGAGCCACAGTCACTTTTCAACTCCTGTTCCAGTGTCCTCCAACTCCCCCACCCCAAACATGTTTGCGCTCTCCTTGTGCGGGAGCACACCCACCGCTTCCTCCCACTCGCTCAGCTCTTGCCGGGGAAAAGGGCTGAAGGTGGGGACTCTGGAGAGCAAGGCGTGCGGCCGGGGGGGCTAAGGTGAGGGCGGCACCCCAGCTCCACGCGGTGCAACACGCAAGGCTCACAAGGGGGTGGCCCGGAGGGTGAGGACCGGTCTCGGCTGGGGGCGGGTCGTGGGGCGGAGCTGGGGGCGGGTCGCCAGGACGGCCCGCTGGGGGCTGGGGCCCAAGCCGCTCAACCCAAGCGCTGCGCACCCAGCCGGTCCGCCTGTCAGGCCGCCGCCTCCAGTCGCCTGGCTTTCCGCCCTGCAGCGGCCGGTCCTTCCCCATGCTAGCACCTCGGACTACGGAAACCGGGGTCCCCATGTCGCAAACCGAGGCTGACTTGGCTCTGCGGCCATCGCCGGCTCTCACCTCCTCGGGGCCAACCCGCTTGGGGCCACCTCCTCGGCGAGTGCGCCGCTTCTCTGGGAAGGCTGAGCCCCGACCCCGCTCTTCACGACCGAGCCGCCGCAGCTCAGTTGATTTGGGACTGCTGAGCTCCTGGTCTCAACCAGTGTCACTCCTTCCGGAACCCCCCGATCCTCCGGACTCCGCTGGCCACACGAAGAGCCCACCTCCTAATGCCAAAGAAACCACCGAGGGCACATGGACCGGGGCAGCCCCGGTGAAGGCTGCAGACTCGGCAAGTCCTGAGCTTATAGTACCTTCGGGAGATCCCGGGTCCCGGGAACCACCGAGGCTTCTTGATGCTGCAGCCCGGGAGCGGCGGCGGGAGCAGGAAGAGAAAGAGGACACAGAGACCCAGGCTGTGGCAACGTCTCCAGACGGCCGATACCTCAAGTTTGACATTGAGATTGGAAGAGGCTCCTTTAAGACGGTTTATCGAGGGCTAGACACAGACACCACGGTAGAGGTGGCCTGGTGTGAACTGCAGGTGTGGCTGGGCGCCCCCTCTGTGGTACCTCGGGATGGGACCCTTTGGAGGTCGCAGGTTGGGAAAACGGGAGGACAACATCAAGGGAAGGATCATTTTTTTCTTATCAGATGTCCAGGCACCCTTGCTCTCCTTGCCGGCATGATCTCACTGACTCTGGGTGGGTTGAGGAGAAACTGAGGCAGGTGGTATATGGTGGCCCCAATGAGCCAATGCGCATAGCTAGCTTCACTTTCTAGCCTCTACAAATCTGAGTGTTGGGAAACTGAGTAGGGGAGCAGCCCCTCCAGTCTCCTGCCCTGGGCACCACTGCCCCGTCCTCTCTTTTTCCTCTAAGTCCTGAGACTTTCTGCTGTGACCCTGGTCCTCTTGCTCCTCCTCCTTCCTCTTTACAAACTTAAGAGACTGGGATGTAGGAGGCCCGGAGTTGAGGCCAAAGCCCTCTCCACCTCTAAAAAGATTTAGGGTAGTTATGGCAGAAGGGGGCTCCCCAGGTCCCTTCTGAAGCAGTCAGCCTTACAGACTTCTCAGCAACTTCAAGGAGCAGGGACAGGACACTCTGGTTGAAGCTGGAGTCCAGTCCGGTTTCACACCCCTCTACATACCTGTGTCCTCCCTTTCCATTGCCAAAGGAGCTGAGCTCTCGCAAGTTTTGAACTTCAGGAGGATGCAGATTTTTAGCACTTTCTTCCTCCCGTTGCTCCCACTCTAAGTGTGAGTGGTCCCAGAAACTTAAGATCCAGATTAGGGAACAAAACTAGGAGGAGGGGTCCTTCCACTTTGGCTCTGGCACAGGACTCTCCGCTAGTGCCTGCTAGTGCCGCGCCCCAGGCTTTAAGCCAGGCCAGGAGAATGGCCAGACTCAGGGGAGGAAGGGGGGGAGAGAGAGAAAGGAGGGGTGGGGCAGCCCCAGCCATGGGGGGCGGTCTCCTGGCCCTGGTCCTGGATCTTTTCTTTCTTGGTACCTTCATCTACTTCTTTCTGGAGCCTGCAGTTCCTAGTTTTTAGGGCCAACCTCTTACCGGCCCCAATTCCCGGCCCGTGGTCTGCCTGCTGCCTACCGGCTGCCAGCCCAAGCCCCCCCCAACTTCCACAGTCGGCTCTGGAGGCCACAAAGGCGCTATTGAGCACCCGGCTCCCAGACCTGTGCATAAAGACGCTTGTGTCCAGCGGGGGGTCCGGAGTGCTGCCCCAGGCCCAGGATGGGTGTGTTCTTGGAGCAATAAGAAGAGACCAACCAAAAGTTCGGGGTCTGCTGCCCTTCTGGCTAGCGATCTCACCAATCGTACCCCGGTCATATGCTCCTGCCCTCATCCCGCCCCCACCCCACCCCCCACAAGCTCTGCCCCAGATATCCCTTGCTCTTCTTCCTGGGGTCTGGGTCTGATGTGACCCCGATCGTCCCATCCCACAGACTCGGAAACTATCTCGAGCTGAGCGGCAGCGATTCTCCGAGGAGGTTGAGATGCTTAAGGGGCTGCAGCACCCTAACATCGTCCGCTTCTATGACTCGTGGAAGTCGGTGCTGAGGGGCCAGGTTTGCATCGTGCTGGTCACTGAACTCATGACCTCCGGCACGCTCAAGACGTGAGCTCTGGCCTGGGTGGGAGGGGGAGGATGGGACATCACTCTGAGGCCCTGGGAACTTCTCCCAATCATGACAATGTCCTCCCAGCACACCAGTCAAAAATGTCTATATCTTTGTTGTGCTTAACAGCAGCGTCTCTTAGGTCTTTTTAAAGTATCTTACCGCTGGGTTTTCACTGCTCATCTTTGCCCTCCCTACCTTGCTGCCACACTACTGATGCCCCCCCAACACATACACAACAGCAGCCCTAAAGGGCCTTTCCCAGTATGCCCACCCCTCAAGTTATCCTATCCTCCTGCAACCTAGAGGAAATCTGACCCTTTGACTGCCTCCTCAAACCTCTTCAAGATTTCCTACTGCCCTGGGGTAAAGTCCACAAAGTCCCTAAAATACTCTCATTTCTAGCTTAAGTTACAGACAGAGCCAGTTCTCAGTGGCTTCTCCCACCCTGCCCTGTCACTCCTGTGGTCCTTCAGCCTGGAAAATCTCCATCTCTTCCCATTTTCACCCTTGAACTTAATACTCCTCCTTCAAGGCAAAAGTTATTTCCTCAGTGAAATCCTCCCCCACGCTTGGGACAGTTAGTCATTCCTTCCTGCTCCCACAGCACCTTCTTTGGCGGTCACCCTATCTCCGAATTTACTATCAGTCATTTTGTAACCTATTTACTATACTCATTGACTCAGTTTCTTTTTGGGCCAGACGGACCTGATTTAAAAGAATGCTGGCAGGGGACGCGGAGGTGGTGGCAAGGGTAGGATAAGAAGAAATTTTCCATGGTTATGCGCCCTTTCCCAGGTACCTGAGGCGGTTCCGCGAAATGAAGCCCCGAGTCCTTCAGCGCTGGAGTCGCCAAATCTTGAGGGGACTTCATTTCCTACATTCCCGAGTGCCCCCCATCCTGCACCGAGATCTCAAGTGTGACAACGTTTTCATTACCGGCCCTTCAGGCTCTGTCAAAATCGGCGATCTCGGACTGGCCACACTCAAGCGCGCCTCCTTTGCCAAGAGCGTCATCGGTGCGTCTCTCCAGCAGGGCCTTTGCCGTTGCTAGCTCCCCCACATCAGAAAAGAGCTCCAACAGGGCTTTGGAGAGCTCTCGAGCTAGGGCAACCCATTCTTCCTGCCCCCAGAACACACTTCGGGCAAGAGTTTGTCACCAGAACTCCCGGGGTTGCCTTTGGGCTACTTAGCCCATGATATACCCGAATGGAGGGAGGGGGCCTGACCTTTTCTGTGGGTCCAACAGGGACCCCGGAATTTATGGCCCCCGAGATGTATGAAGAAAAGTACGACGAGGCGGTGGACGTGTACGCCTTTGGCATGTGCATGCTGGAGATGGCTACATCTGAGTATCCCTACTCTGAGTGCCAGAACGCAGCACAAATCTACCGCAAGGTCACTTCGGTGAGAAGGACGGGGTTCGGGAAGAAGGGATCCCCAGAGGCCCTCCCACTCTCCTGCCCTCTAACTAGCCTGTATGTAGCCGGTACCCTTTATCTTAATAAAAACAGGCCAGACAGAAAGACGCCCCAGTGAAGCGGAAATGTGTTGTATGCACATAAGCCCCTCACACAAGCTAGTAAGAATATGTGCAATCCTAAGAGTTTACAAGCAACTTCACAGCTAGTCTCGGCAGATCTTCCTAGTTGTCCCACCAGGTGAGCCAGGCAAATGTTCTGCTCTGCGCTTTACAAATGAGAAAACAACCAACCGGGAGGTCTTGGGCGAGGTCACACCAACAATATATGGATGGAGGGAATGGATTTGAAATCGAGTCTCTCAGTACCAGCACCCTCCCCCCACCCGAGCCTTGGAGACTGCCTGCTTTGCACACTTCCTGAGAGCTGGCTCACAGGCAACCCGAGGCCTCATGCAACTCTTGTCGCAGGGCACAAAGCCCAACAGCTTCTACAAAGTGAAGATGCCTGAGGTGAAGGAGATCATTGAAGGCTGCATCCGCACCGATAAGAACGAGAGGTGGGGTCCCGGGCCAGAGAGGGCATTGAAACGAAGCTCGGGTGGCAGCAGGCTCGGCTCACTTCTCCACGGTCCCCAGGTTCACCATTCAGGATCTCCTGGCCCACGCATTCTTCCGCGAGGAACGAGGTGTGCACGTGGAGCTGGCGGAAGAGGATGACGGCGAGAAGCCAGGGCTCAAACTCTGGCTGCGCATGGAGGATGCGAGGCGCGGGGGGCGTCCACGGGACAACCAGGCCATCGAGTTTCTGTTCCAGCTGGGCCGGGATGCTGCTGAGGAGGTGGCTCAGGAGATGGTGAGGTCCTGCTTTAATTGAGAGTGTAAAGGGCTCAGCCAATATGTCCTCAGTCAATAGGCGGGCCAGGGTGGGCCACTAGAGTGGCGAGAGGAGGCTCCCACCCAGAGGAGCATCTCCTACAGGGGACTTCCTGCCTCTCCTGCCCTAATTCACCCGCACACACTAGGGTGTTTTTTTTTTTTAACAGAACAAACAGTGGATCCTCTAACCTTGCTTCTTTGTTTCTTGCAGATTCATTTATCATGGAATGTCCTTCTTGGCAATTTATCTATTTATTTTTCCCTCTCCACCTTCTTTGTCATCCCCCCACCCCCAATGCTTAGCACCATCAATTCCAGGAAGGTCACTCCTCTGGAGTTAAAAGTTGAATGCTTCTTTCCATATCAGTGGGGCCTCTACACAGCCTCAGCCGTGGCTTTGTTTTATACCTGAATGCATTTACCATCTCTTGCCTCTGCTAGACTAGAAACTATCCTTGACCAGACAACACTCATTAATTTTCTTCTAATCCCTTACTGTTTGGCAGGTGGTAGGTCCTCCTTAACAATCACACATGACTTGAAGCACTTTCACGTGAGCCTGTTTGGAAGGCAATTTTATCCCAACTTATGATGAAGGAATGCAAGCTCAGAGAGACTGACTGTCTTGTCTGGAGTCCCAAGTAAACAAATGACAAAGCGGGATTTAAGCTCAGGCCATTCAGATTTGGTCAGGTGGCCCTGCCTCTTCTTCTACTCCCTTCTACTCCAACTGCAAAACTCACAGCTAAACTGAAAGATAAGGAGAGGGATGGGGGTGGGGGGGAGCATACACTGATGGAAGAGAAAGCAGAACCTTGAAAGGTTGTTGAGGAAAGCCTGAATGGGAGAAGGGGTGAGAATATGGGGTTCTCAATACAAAAATGGCAGTAGCAAGGTCAAGGGTCATCTGTGATGGGTCAAGAACCTGAGACTATCCTGACTTAGTGGTACATATTATTTTTTTTAATTTATTTATTGTGCATACAGTGTTCTGTCTGCATTTTGCCTGCACACCAGAAGAGGATATCAGATCTCATTACAGATGGTCGTGAGCCACCATGTGGTTGCTGGGATTGAACTCAGGACCTCTGGAAGAGTAGCCAGTGCTCTTAACCTCTGAGCCATCTCTCCAGACCCTAGAACTCAGGAGGCAAAAGTAGATGAATCTCTGAATCCACCTTGGTTTATATTGTGAGGCCAGGGATACACAGTGAGACCCTATCTCTAATAATAATAACTTGAGACTAAATGTGGCAAAAGTGCAATTGCCAAAGCACTGCCCAGCTTGACTATAGATGCGATCTTTTTAAAAAGCTACATCTTGTAGCTGGGCCTTGGTGGCGCACACCTTCAATCCCAGCACTTGGGAGGCAGAGGCAGGTGGATCTCTGTGAGTTTGAGATCAACCTGGTCTATAAGAGCTAGTTCCAGAACTGCTAGGGCGGTTACACAGAGAAACCCTGTCTCGAAAAGATTTTTTAAAAAAATTTACACCTTATTTGTGTGTGACTGTGTGTATGTATGTGGGCGCACATGTGCCACAGCATACCAGTAGAGGTCAAAGGACAACTTGTAGGAATCAGTTCTCCCCTTCCACCGTTCTGATTCAGGCTGTCAGGCTTGGCAGTGGGAACCTTTATACACACAGCCAGCCTGCCTGCCCTCAAGATCAAATCTTGATCTATTACCTGCAAGGGATGTGTGTGTGTGTGTGTGTGTGTGTGTGTGTGTGTGTGTGTGTGTGTTGTATTACTTTTCTGTGTGGGCGTGCATGTATGCGTGTGCATACTTTGACATGGGTGCTGGGGGTTGGAATTCAGGCCTTCATGATCACTATCATGTCTAAAACAACAGCAGCAAAGTTTATTTCCCAATGTTATCGAGAAGGCTTAACGAGGATGAGTTTTCAGGTAACAGACATGGTACTTAGTCAATAAATAGCTCCTTCCTCATTCCTAGAGGCCTCAAAAGGTGTCCTAATAGATCCTCTCCCCCTCCCTTCCTTTCTCCCTCTCTCCTCTCTCCCTCTGAATGTAAAGACGTGTATGCGCATATGTGTGAAGGCCAGAAGCCAATTTAAAGGTGTCCTGATGGATCCATCCTCTCTCTTTATCTGCTTTTCTCTGTCTCTCCGCATGTACAGATGTGTATGTGCATATGTGTGGAAACCAGAAGTTAACTTTGGTGTCATGCCTTAGGAACCAGCAACCTTGTTTTTTGAGACAGGGTCTCCTACTGGGACCTGGAGCCTGCTAATTAGGCTAGACTGGGTGGCCAGCAAGCTCCTGTCTCTGCCTCCCTGGCACTGAGATTACAAGCATGCTTGCCTGACCCTTTACGTGAGCACTGGGGATTAGACTTATGTCATGCTTGTGCAGTAGGCATTTTACTAACTTGGGGTAGCTCCCCAGTCCCTGGTAAGTCTTTGAGAGGGGGGAATCTGAAGCTGTCTCCCTTTCTATCCCCCGACTCCAGGTAGCCTTGGGCTTAGTTTGCGAAGCTGACTACCAGCCAGTGGCCCGTGCAGTCCGGGAACGGGTTGCTGCCATCCAACGGAAGCGGGAGAAGCTTCGAAAAGCTAGGGAGTTGAAGGTTCTTCCACAGGAGTCAGGACCTCCTCCAGCAACTGGGTCCATGGCTTCTGGTGCCACCAGTGCCTTCCCCCCAGAGCCCGAGGAACCAGAGGCTGACCAGCACCAATCCTTCCTCTTCCGCCACGCTAGCTACTCATCTACCACCTGTAAGTGACCCCAACTTGGAGTTCTAGGTCCCAGAAGTCCAGCTCAGAAATGCTGTCACTTATCCAGCCTGCTGCGAGCCTTCCCTTAGGGACAAATACTCCCACAATTCCCTCCTGGCTCAGGCCCCTCTTTGCACAGGCAGGTGCCCTCCTCTACCACTAGAGTCCTTTATTATTATTATTATTATTATTATTATTATTATTATTATTATTATTATTATTATTATTATTTGATCCACTCCCTCCCCTACCAGCTGATTGCGAGACTGATGGCTACCTCAGCTCCTCCGGCTTCCTGGATGCCTCAGACCCTGCCCTTCAGCCCCCCGGGGGCGTGCCATCCAGCCCCGCTGAGTCCCATCTCTGCTTGCCCTCGGTGAGAGGGGGTCCCTCGGGAGCCTTCTGGTGGTTCATGACCTATCCCTTTCTCTTGAATTCCAACCCCAACCTGCTCCCTGTTCCTGAAATGCACTATTCCTGTCTTGTCTTCTCCAGTTGTTTCCCTAGTATTCTCCCACATCCCTGCCACCATTTCCCTGGGGCACCACAATCACCATCAGTAGCTGTTATCTCCTGATCTCATGAAGTGTATCCTCTTTCAGGGTTTCGCCTTGTCCATTCCACGTTCTGGTCCTGGCAGTGACTTTTCTCCTGGGGACAGGTATGTTCTGGTTTAAGTTGGGGTACCAGGGTAAGACACAGAAAGTTCTGGGTCCCCACTGTCCACTTAAACACTTCTATCTTCTTTCCCCTGCCCAGTTGTGCCTCAGATGCAGCATCAGGTCTCAGTGACATGGGAGAAGGGGGGCAGACGAGGAAACCTTCAGTGAAGAGCCTTCGTCGGAGACCCCGGTCCAGGCTTCGGGTCACTAGTGTACGGCGAGCATAGGAGCTGGAGAACAACCTACAGAACCCGTGGGGAACTGCCAGGGAGACAGGGGAGGTGGGCCAGAAAAACAGAGCTGCACTGTATGACTGGTGTGCACGAGGCAGCTAGTCTAGCTTCAGTGCCAGACTTTGGGGGTAGAATCTGTTCTCAGTGTCCATTCTGGCTCATTCTGGCTAGAGGAGGGTGGAAGGACATGATTAAGACAGAAGCATTGACTTCTTTCCTTCTGCTGACTTTGAATCTAAAGGTCTCAGACCAGAACGACAGAGTTGTGGAGTGCCAGCTACAGACCCACAACAGCAAGATGGTGACCTTCCGATTTGATCTGGATGGGGACAGCCCAGAAGAGATTGCAGCCGCCATGGTGAGAGGGAGAGAGACAGGGCAGATTTGGATATAAGCATTTCCCTCCTGGTGGCCACTGGTGCTGACACACCCTGGCCCCACAGTCAGGTTGAATACTTTGAGATCAGTAAGGACTGGATAGATGGGAGTGGTGTGTGCACGTGGTTCCTGCTAGAGGTGTCATACTGCGACTGGAAGTAAAGCATGGACAGGAGCAGCACAGGAAGGAATGGGACTGACTAACGTCCTAGCAAATGAGTAGGAATGGCAGGGAAGGGTGGGAAGGGCATGCCTGGCTGGAGGCACAGGACAGCATTAGCGCTAGTGCGTTAGTACTGAGTGTTGGGGGGGCGTACTGTGGAAACCGCTGTCACAGGAGAAAAGGGGTTCTACAGTAAATCCTGGGAAGTAGAATTCAGATCATGAGTGCATCCGAAGGACAGCTCTGCAGTGGCAGTGTATGCCTGATATCCTGAGCACTTAGGATGTGGAAACAGGAAAATCAAGGGTTCAGGGTCATCCTTGGCTGCACAGCAGTTCAAGGCCAACACAGGCTACACAAGACCTTATAAAGCAAAGAAAGTTAGGCAGAGAGAAATACTACTGGAATGGTTTTTGTTTTAAGATTTATTTATTTATGTATATGAGTACTCTATTTGCATGTATGCCTACATGACAGAAGAGGGCATCAGCTCCCATTATAGATGATTATGGGCTACCATGTTGTTGCTGGGAATTGAACTCCGGACCTCAGGATGAGCAGGCAGTGGTCTTAACCAATGAGCCATCTGTCTAGCCCTGAGAATGAGTTTTAAGTAGATCATTCTGCTGTGAGATGTGGGAGGGTTTTAGGAATAAGGAATCTGGTTGGGAGGTGGACACAAGAAGCCAGACGGGAATGAAGGTGAAATGGAACGTGGAAGAGAAGAAAGGGTGGATCTGAGGGTTGCTTCAGGAAAATTGCTATGTAATCCAGTACGTTCTTGACGTAGCACAGTGTGGGTAGTGGATGCCCAATAAATATTTGTTGAGTTGATAGGCTAGGGAGTTAGAGAGAAGGGATATCAAGGGCAACCTGTATCAGAGGAACAAAGAGGAGCAGACTACTCAATGAGAGAAGCTGGGAATGAAAGCAGGGTTTCTTAAGGGTCATGATGAGATTGAGCAACAGCTGAGTCAAGGTCCTCCATGGCAACAGGATATGGCCAGGAAGAGCTAAAGAGAGATGGGTTTAGGAGTCCTCAGTCCAGCGCTGAGGGTGAAAATAGACCTGCAAGTAAGAGACATGGAAGCTTCTAGACTGCGTCTCTTGAAAACATCCTGTTCAAGAATGGGAAGTGGGGACATGTTACTGAAGGACAGCAAGTTGAAGTCAAGGAATAGAAGGATTTTAGTGAAAGCAGATAGTTCCAAGCAGGTGGTGCAGGGAGAATCCCAAGGCAAGACCACACTGGCTCTTGTTAGAAGTCTCAGTGGTACACAATTTCAGCAGAGTGGGGTGGCAGATGTCAGCCGCTGAGATGGTGGAGAAAACATCTGGCTTTAGGAATTCTTCACAAAGCACCTCCTCCTTGAGGCCATTCACCTAGTCTCCAGAACAAAGACATCTAAGGCTTGTCCTTTCCCGTCAAGCCACATGACCTTTCAGAGTCTTTATCAAGCCACACACATTTCTGAACTGTTCTGGAAGAGGGTGCCTCCCTGTCTCTGTTTCCATCTATCCAGGGGTCTGTAGGTCTAAAAACCTCTCCCCGTGGTTCCCATGTGCACTCAGAATCCATGCACTCCAAGTGACCCGCCCCTGGATCCAGGATCCATTTTCTTTTCTCTCCTCACTAGTTCATGTCTCTGCAGCAGAGTATGAGACTTGGACCGAATCTTGCTGCTTTTCATCATCATCATCATCATTATCAGCAGCAGCAGCTTTCTGTGATCCTAAAGTTAGGAAGCATGGCCATAAAAACCATAGTCCACCCAGCTGCTTCAGAGTCCTGTCTTCAGGATGTGCTCTGCTTTTCATGCCTCAGGGCTGTGTCCTTGGCCTCAGCTCTTCTCCCTTCTCTTCTGCTGGCCGGGGTGGAACAGAAGAATGGACTAGCCTAGCAGTTGTTTTCAACCTTCCTCCTACTGAGACCCTATAATACATAAATATATATAACATCATAATAAATATACCATAAAATTATTTTATTGCTACTTCATAAATGTAATTTTGCTGTTATGAATCATAATTTTTTAAACATTTATTTATTTATTATGTACACAAAATTCTGTCTGCAGGCCAGAAGAGGGCACCAGACCTCATTACAGATGGTTGTGAGTCACCATGTGGTTGCTGGGAATTGAACTCAGGACCTTTGGAAGAGCAGGCAATGCTCTTAACCACTGAGCCATCTCTCCAGCCCATGAATCATAATTTAAAAAAAAATCTGACATGTGACCCCCAAAGGGGTTGAGACCCACAGGCTGAGAACTGCTTAAGTCACTAGGCTTTTATGTAACACCTGCATTCAAGTTTCATATGTTGAAATTTGGTGAACTTGGCCAGGTTTCTCTTGTATTCCCTCCCCTTCCTCCTCTTCCCTTCCTTCTCCTTCCTTTCTTGTGGTGCTGGAGATCAGATCCAGGGCCTTGTGGCAAGTGCTGTATCAGAGTCGCACCCCTAGATTCTTGGGCAGGTTTCTTCAACTCTGAACCTCAACTCTCCATCGATTACTATTTGTTTCTCAAAGATATGATCTAATATGGTGATGCATGAAAGTGGCCACAGATCCTCAGTGAAGGGTGGCTTTTCATATTCCACATCTGTAAGGTTTAGCATCAAACACTTCCTGTGTAACACTATCCCCAGTTCTCCCAACCCCAGAGGTGGATGACTTGTTCCTTCACTGGAATAGCACTGGGGAAGACCAATTACAGATTTTTTTATTACGTGTATTTATTTGTATGTGGAGGTCAAAAGACAACCTGTGAGAGTAATTTTTCTCTTTTCACGTGTGGTCATGTAACTGAGCTCATATAGTCAAGCTTGATGACAAGCAACTTTACCCATCTCAATGTCCCAATTACAGGTTATTAGCACTTTTTAAACTGTGGGTTGTTGGTGGTGTTTTGGTAATTTTGAGACAGGGTCACACTGTGTAGTTCTGGCTGTCCTGGAACTCACTCTGTAGACCAGGCTGGCCTCAAATTCACAGAGATCAGCTTGACCCTGCCCCCTGAGTGCTGGGATTAAAAGTGTGTTACATCATGCCTGACTAAATTGCAGGTTAAAATGAAAAAAAAATCCAAACACATTGTAAGTGGGGTATAGTGGCATGTTCTTGTAGTCCCCTTAGGAAGCTGAAGCTGAGGTGGGAGGATTGCCACCAGTTTGAAGCCACTCTGGACAATGTAGCAAGACCCCCCCCCGCCCCATCTCCAAACAACAACAAAGGGCCAAACCAACTAACCAAATACAATGTAAGACTAAACCACAACATAAAATTTACTACTGTAACCACTTTGAAGCATGTGTTCAATAGTACAGTACCCACATTGTTGTGAACCTGATTCAGACATGATTGCATGTCTGAAATGCTTGCTAAAGATCCTCCCACCTCCAGAAAGAAAAAAAGTAAGGTGCTCAAGTGCTCTACCCACCCCAGGACGACTTGCAGCCTGCTGTGTATTGATGTGGGGTGGAAGACCACGATGTTCCATGCTTCCCTGTACTCAACAGCGTTTCCCACAATGCGTGGTAGACAGTAGGTACGCAATGGCTGTGGAGTTGAAAGTGACATTTACCATTGACCACCTTGTTTCCCTTAACTTTGCCATGCGTGACTGGGGCCTCATGTGATGTACTTTATAATCTTTCTATGCGTGCAGAAATTGTACCCAAAAGCATGCAGCTGTGCAAAGAACTCAGGCTCTGGCTTTCAGTGGGCCTGGCTTCAAAGAGCATGACTTTGAGCCGACTGAACTTTTTAAAAAATATCTTATTTATTTATTTAAAGTGCATTGGTATTTTGTTTGCATGTATGTCTGTGTGAGGGTATCAGATCCTCTGGGACTGGAGTTACAGGTGCTAGGAATTGAACCCAGGTCCTCTAGGAAGAGCAACTAGTGCTCTTAACCGCCTGAGCCAGCTCTCCAGGCCCAGGTCAGCTGGACTTAACCTGAACATTAGTTATCTTCACTACACAGGGAGGATATTAATAGACCGTAGCAGGTTGTTGATGCTAAATGTGATGATACATGGAAAGTGTTGGTGCACACAGCACACACATCCTAGGCACATCAGTTCCTGGACTACATTCCTCCTGGACCACAAGTGCCTGGCGCACAACACATACTCAGCAAATGATGCAGCGGTATCAACTGTTGGGTGTAAACATTGGGAACAGGGAAGCAACGGTGAGATAACAGCCTCCTCCCATCCCATAACTCCTGCCAGGTGTATAATGAGTTCATTCTGCCCTCGGAGCGAGATGGATTCCTGAGCAGGATCCGAGAGATTATCCAGCGAGTGGAGACCCTGCTGAAGAGAGAGCCTGGTCCTCCGGAGACTGCTGAAGATGCCCCGAGCCCTCAGGTCAGGCCTCTGGACATCCCCAGCAGGAACAGACTCTGCCCTCAGCAGTCTGCTTGGATTAACTTCTCTTAATCTTGAGGACTTTACAACTGGCTCTTAACTCTGTTTGAGAGTCTGATGAAAGCTACAGACTCTTGTTCTGGAAAACAGTGACTAGACACTTTTAGCTTGTTATTTTGAAATAAGCAGAGACTCGCAGAGAGAAACTGCAAGAACTATAGAGCCCATTCCTAGGTGCCCTTTGCCCAGATTTCCTGGTTAAGACTAGCTTTTTGACTAGCTTTCTCATTCTTCCTCTGTCTTCTATGTTATGTTCCTTTGAACTGCTCAAGAATAGTTTGGCAGAGCTCATGCCTCTTTACCTCCAAATATTTCAGCAATATGCTTTTGAATCCCAAGAGGCTTGTGTCTGGATTCCTAGAGGCTCATGGGTCCTATCTTAAGAATCCCAGCCTGCAACTTTCCATCTGAGACTCGGCTTAACCCACTGTGACTGAAGACCCCCTTTTCTCCCTCAGGCAGAGCCAGCGGCACCGCCTGCCCTCCCAGGCCCACCAAATGGTAGGTTCTATGTCCTATTCCTGTTCATCTCAACCCTTGGGTTGACCTTGTGGAGGGCATAGGGCACGAGGGTCTGAAATCTCAACCCATCCTCTTCTGCAGAGCTCCAGAGAAGCATCTCCCCGGAACAGAGGAGCTGGGCAGCCTTCTCTACCTCTCCATCTTCTCCTGGAACCCCCCTGTCCCCTGGAACCCCCCTGTCCCCTGGAACCCCATTTTCCCTTGGGACGCCCCCAGTCTTCCCATGCCCCATCTTTCCGATCACTTCACCCTCATGTCAGCCCTGCCCATTCTCCCAGGTCTCTTCAAACCCCTGTCCGCAGACCCCCAGCTCCCCACTTCCACCCTTCTCCAGCGCTTCTCAGTTCCCACTCCCATCCTCTCACCTTCCTGTGAGTGCCCTCCCCACCAGCTCTCATCCATTCCCTCCCAGTTGTTCCCAAGTCACTCTTAGCCCCTCTCCTCCCCCCCTCCCCGCTACCACAGCAGGCCCCCTCCTCTCTCTGGCTAGTGCCTTCTCTCTGGCTGTGATGACTGTGGCCCAGTCCCTGTTGTCCCCTTCCCCTGGGCTTCTTTCTCAGTCTCCTCCAGGTCCTTTGCCTAGCCTGCCCCTTCCCCTAGCTTCTTGTGGCCAGGAGAGCCTTTTACCCCAAATGGCTGAGACACAGAGTGAAGTGAGTAGGGGATGGAGAGGGATGATGGGGTGGAGGGGAGGGATCCATTGTGGATCCTTTCGTTTCTCATGGTACCACACTTTGTAGGCTTCCCAAAATTCTGCTCAGCCACTACTGGGCGAAGCTAGACTAGCGCCCATCTCTGAAGGTGAGGCCCTAATCCCTGACCTCCCCTGCCTGTTACCCCAACGCATTTATGTCCGGTTAGTTTCTTCCGTCCTCCTCACTTCCCACCTTATCTCCCTGCAGAGGGGAAGCCCCAGCTAGTTGGACGTTTCCAAGTGACTTCATCCAAGGAACCAGCAGAGCCGCCCCTGCAGCCATCACCCCCAACTCTCTCCAGTTCCCTAAAGCTTCCAACCCCTCAGCTGACCTCGGAGAGCTCAGACACAGAGGACAGTGCTGCAGGAGGACCAGAGACCAGGGAGGCTCTGGCAGAGAGTGACCGTGCAGCCGAGGGCCTAGGGGTTGCCATGGAAGAGGAAGGGAGTGGCTGGCCCAGGACTGGGGGAAGTTCCCCACTCTCGAGCCATCCCAGCCCAGTGTGGATGAACTACTCCTACAGCAGCCTGTGTCTGAGCAGCGAGGAGTCGGAGAGCAGTGGGGAGGATGAGGAGTTCTGGGCTGAGCTGCAGACTCTTCGGCAGAAGTGAGTCTGGGGTAGATGGCGGAACTAGAGGTAAACCTAGGAGCACAAAGTATGTGACTAGCCGTTTCCTGCCCTTGGTCCATCCTCAGACACTTATCGGAAGTGGAGGCACTGCAGACCCTACAGAAAAAAGAAATTGAGGACTTGTACAGCCGGCTTGGGAAACAGCCCCCACCTGGTATCGTAGCCCCAGCTGCTATGCTGTCCAGCCGCCAGCGCCGCCTCTCCAAGGGCAGCTTCCCCACCTCCCGTCGCAACAGCCTGCAGCGCTCTGACCTCCCTGGCCCTGGTGAGATGGCAGCCACCCAGCTTTCATCTTTCCCTTGAGACTCCTTCCCTATCGACAGGCTCTTTCGGGCCCTGGTGGTCTAGCCTTAGCTCTGGGGGACTAGCTCCTGCTCCTCGCTGCCCCTTCCTTCACTTAGAGTTCTCCCTCCCTCATCCTGCTCCCAGGCATCATGCGAAGGAACTCCCTGAGTGGCAGCAGCACCGGCTCCCAGGAGCAGCGGGCAAGCAAGGGGGTGACATTCGCCGGGGATGTTGGCAGGATGGTGAGGGCGGGCCCAAGGGAGGGAGAGCCCAGGGAATGGTGACTGGCAGCAGCTTTGCCTTCCCCCCTCTTTGGGCGTTTCCTCAGCGTTTTTCTTTTCCCCTCCAGTGAATTCAGAACAGAAGTCCTATGTCTCCCCAACACCAGGGCCCACTGTGGCACTGGGGCTCTCAGAATCTGATGCTTTGGTGACCAACTGAACTCAGCACAGAACACCCCAGCACTGAGGGGGCACAGAAGGCCTGGGGGTGTGGAAAGTGCGATTGTGTTGTCCTGAAGAGTCAAACAATGTGGGGGCTCTGCTGTGTGGAAATGTCATTTCTGTCGCCTACCCTCCCCCCCACCTTCATCTTTGCTCCTCCCCAGGCAAGGGCTAACCACTAAGCAATCCCACTCAAATCCAGATGCTTCTAGAAGGCTTCCAGCTGGGAGTGTAGCAGGTGTGCTGACACCACCAAAGTTAACAGCAATCAATAAAAATACTGGGAAGGATTGTGGGTCTGTATCTGTCATGTCTTAGGAGCTGGGGGCAAAGACTTGTGGGGTGAGGCGGGTGAGGATCTAGAAGCCATTCTCCTCTCACAATGGGAGGCAGGATGGATGCTGCCCAGTTTTCTGGCTTTTTGCCACCAGGTCATGAGGAAACTCCATGACCAGTGATCCACCTGGCCAAGCTATGACACCCCCCCCAGACTCCACCCTAGACCTGTATAGGCAGGTACCAGCGAATGTCAAAAGAATGAAGGTGCTTGTCTTTTGTCCTTCATCTACCCATGCAGCAACGGGAAAAGGCTGTGACATTAGAGTCTTGAAGGCACAGAGCAAAAGACTGACCTTCCTCTCCCTAAGACCTGGTTCAGTCTCAAACAGCCCAGTAATCTCTCCCTTAAATCAGGTGGAAAGATCTCCTGGAAAAAGTAATTCTAGTTAAACATTTACCGCTCCCTGGGGCTGTGCCACCCCCGCAGTTACTGCCAGGGCAGTTACTGCCAGGGCGCTTTCCTGCGTGAAGTGCCATGTGTCCCTCGGCGCCCAAACACTAGCTTTGCCTTCAGGAGAGATGACTCATTTTATTTCTCTTAACTTGACCCCATCTTTCCCACTTAAGGTTCCAACTCTGCAGATACACCACACCCTCCCCTTTAACAGCTGGGCCCCTGGGAGGTGAAGGGGTAAACCACAAAGTTTGAGGAAAGGCAAGGCCGCACACCTCTCGAACAAGGAAATTAGAAGGCTGAGTAACTGTACAAACTGCATGTGAAATGAGCAATCCCCCTCTGGCAGTGGCCAAACGCACAGTCTCTGGCTTCCTGGGCTCCATCACAGTTCGAGGTTAGTAAGCCAGTGATGCTGTGAGATCACCAGGCATCATTTAAGGGGTACAGGAGCTCCAGCAGTTTGGAGATGGTCCGTACAGTTAGGGTCCTGATGCTCTCTCCCTCTCGAGAGCCCGGGCTCGGGCAGCTTTGGCCTCATCTTCCAGCTCATCAAGGAAACGCTCCTGAGCCACTGAATAGAAGGTGTAACCATCTGGCGGAGTGGGTTCAGGAAACCAAAAGCATATGGGCATTTCTTTCTTCTACCACCCTTGTTATCACCCCAAATTAATGATTGTGGAGTGCCACCCTTTCGCTCCTTTTGAACCCTTAACTGAATTGCTATCACTAAACCACTAAGAGCAGCGTAGATACAGTAAGATTAGTTATTAACCCCATTTTGTCCACACATTAAAGGCTACACGTCTCGTTCCCTTTTCCCTAACCCCATAAGTGGTATAGTCAGGACGGATACAAATAGCTAATACCACGGCCCCGATGCCCAGGCCGGTCACGATGTTCCGGGTCCGCCGCTGTGGCAGTGTTTTCTGCCACTGGGAAAGTTGCACCTGCCGCATAAACTGCACTTGCGCTGGGGTCAATTTATCCCGCGACGGGTCGATGCGTTGAGCGAATGGGGCATTTCCATCCTTAGCATCCAAAGGGTCACCAGCTCCAGAGGTCGCCATGTTGCTGCTCCGCCCTAAGCCGTCCAACCCGGAACTCGCCGGGAATAATAGGCTTTGATCGCCGCAAGGGACTCTGGGAGTTGTAGTCCGCGTGGTGTTTTCTGGGTAGAGACAGGGCCTCTTCGCTCTGGAGGAGGGGCAGGAAAGGCGAGAAGCGGTTGTGTTTTCTGATTGGCTGAGCGCTTCGTGGCAGTTGGGGCGCGAAAAGCTATTGACAGTTCGAGGCTGTGGTGGGAATTACGTTTTCCTCAGATTCGAGGCCAGGGCAGACATATTGGAAGGGAAGGAAGAATCCAAGGTGTGGCAGAAGATTCTGGAAATAAGCTAAGGAAGCCAGTTTATGGATCCCGTGAACTGTCCCAGTGCTCCGAAAGCCTTTTGAATATGGAAGGACCCTTGAGGCCCAGACTAGTTAATAACAGTGACTTCCAGTTTGGAGCGGTTGCCACAGAGACCATAGAAAACGCGCTGCTTCACTTGGCCCAGCAGAATGAGCAAGCCGTGAAGGAGGCTGCGGAACGGATGGGCAGCTTCAGGGAGAGCCGGATCGTTGGTGTGGATGCAGAGTGGGGAGTCGGGTTTATGGGAGTCCTGGGGGCACTGACCTCTGCTTTCCACCCAAATATATTTTGCTAGTACTCTTTATGGTAGGCTGTGGGGGTTGTAAGTGATGAACGAGGCTTACCAGCACCCTTCCCCTTCATTCCCGCACCCCCTACTCCCCCCCCCCCCGTCTTTCTCTTGTCTTTTTTTTTTTTTTTTTTTTGAGACAAGGTCTTACTGTAGAGCCCTGGCCTGCCTGGAACTCTGCATAGCCCGGCTGGCCTCGAACTCACTGAGATACGCCTGCCTCTGGCTCCCAAGTGGCATATGGCATCATGCAGAGTTTTACTCTTCCTTTTGTAAATATGCTTAGAGTGCTTATTATTGACATTGCCTGGGTGAGAAAGATGAAACAGCTCTCAAACTATGTACTTTGGGTGGGGATATTAAATATACAAACAAGTAGGTACAAGTATGGTTAGAATAATTGACATAGAGAATACATTTAAAGGAGTGATAAGCTGTGGCCCAGGGCTTGTGACTTTTGAGGTACACCTTGAGTGAATGGTGACATTTTGTTTAAAGATAAAGGGAATCTCATCTCTACCAGAAAAGGATGCCATGAATAAAGCTTTGGAAGGCAGGAGTGGAGGGTACAGTTGTAGCCCAGGTTGGCCAGAGCATGTAGAAAAGGATTCGAAATTAAGACCAGGAAAGTAGTCTGGAGATATTCTGAGTAAAAATTTGAATGTCAAGGGGGAGGACTTTATACTTGGTTTAGCAGAAAAATGAGAAAGTTACTAAAATTTGTTATTTCTTATTTAATTTATTGTATGTGTATGGGTGTTTTGCCAGCAAGCATGTATATGCACCATGTGTATTCTTGGTGCTAGAAGAAGCAAGAAGAAGGTGCCAGATTCTCTGAAACTGGAGTTACAGGCAGTTGTGAGCCACCTGATGTGGGTGCTAGGAATTGAACTCAGATCTTCTGGAAGAGCAGTCAGTGCTTGTAAAAGCTAAGCCATTGCCGGGCGATGGTGGCGCACGCCTTTAATCCCAGCACTCGGGAGGCAGAGGCGGGCAGATCTCTGTGAGTTCGAGGCCAGCCTGGTCTAAAAGAGCTAGTTCCAGGACAGGATCCAAAGCTACAGAGAAACCTTGTCTCAAAAAAAAAAAAAAAAAAAAAAAGCTAAACCATTTTTCCAGCATGAAGACACTGGAATTTAAATGAGGAGGCTGTAATTTTTGCCTTGGTCAAAACACTCTTGTATGTAAAAAGGACTGGCCTGACTGGAGGAGGTAGGCCAGAGGAGCCCGCGTGCAGTCAGAGGGGTGACAAGAATGGATTTAAAACATCCCGAGGCAAAATCTAGAAAGCCCAGTTTTCATTTAAGAAATAAGAATGTAAAATGGCTGTCAAAGGGTTGAACCAGAGACTGGGAGCATAGTGGTGCCACTGAGAGAACCACATCCACACACACACAAAATACAGAAATAAGGAAATGTGACTTTTGTTTTAGGGGGAAATTGTTTTGATTTGAATCTACTGAGTTTAAAATATTTGAAGAACATCCAGAGGAAGGTTAATAGCAGATGGTTTAGAAAGGTCAGAACTAGAAATCAAGGTTTATAAATTATTTTCATGAGCAGGTCAAGAATAGTTCCTTGGGAAACATTCTGTGCTCAGGGAATTGGAACAGGGGAGAGTCAACAATACAATGAGCTGCATGTAGTGAGTGGCTCATGCAGTAATCCCAGGACTCAGGAAGCTGAGGCAGGAGAATTGCAAATTCTAGGCTAAAGTGAACTACATAGTGAGTCCCAGGTTAGTCTAGCCTAAGCTACACCAATACCCCATCTCAAAAACCAAGCCAAGGGCCTGGAAAGATGGCTCAGCAGTTAAGCTATTTTTCCAGAGGACCCAGGTTTGGTTTCCAGTACCCACATGGCAGTCCAAAACCACCTGTAACTCCAGTTCCAGGGGACCCAACCTGTTCTTTTGATCTCTGCAGATACTTGGCACAAACATAGTGCACGTACATACTCAATGTCACACACATTCACATAAAATAGAGACTTAGAGAAGGTTCAGTAGTTGAGAGTTTACGCTGCTCTTCAGGGCACCCAAATTCAATCCCTACAGTGTACACGAGGCACAACTGCCTCTACCTTCAGCTCCAGGGAATCCAACAACTTATGGCCACCGAAAGCACTGCACTCTCACACACACAATTTTTAAAAATATTTTAAAAAGTAAAATAATAAACAAACCCTACCAACCAACAATAGTCAGGGAGAGAAGCACAGAACCAAACATTTTTGAAGCCAATAGGAGGGTTGGGAAGGGTAGTAGTGGTCAGCAGTCTCAGAGACTTCCAGGGTGTCAGCAGAAATGAAGGTCGGAAGAGGACAGTTTGAAAAGTTTGCTGGCTTTTGGTGTAATCATTTTAGCCAACTGGGAAAAGCAGAAGGGAAATCGCAGATACTTCAGGGAGCGAATGATGAAGTGGAAGGATCAGGTGTGGAAGTCAGGCTTTAAAGAAATCAGCCCTGCGGCTGGAGAGATGGTTCAGAGGTTAAGAGCACTGACTGCTCTTCCAGAGGTCCTGAGGAGTTCAATTCCCAGCAACCACATGGTGGCTCACAGCCATCTATAATGAGATCTGGTGCCCTCTTCTGGCACGCAAGCATACATGGAAGGAATGTTGTATACATAATAAATAAATCTTTAAAAAAAGAAATCAGCCCTGATGAGATGGTGAGGCAGAGGCTGAAAGGCCTTGTGTGTAGCAGTCCATCTGAGCATGTTTGTTAGGCAGAGGAGGCGAAGACAAGCACAGGTGTGACCATAGTTATTCCGCCTAACCCAAACTTACTTTCCGTGAGGAACTAAAATAAAAAACCAGAAACAACTCCCTGAATAAATCCTAACAAATCCAAAACAAAAGCAAAGGTCTGCTAGAAAATAAAGTCCAAGGTCCAAGAATAAAAGGAGAACGGTCTGGCCAGTAACACATAGGTGTGCTCAGTTCTCTTCTCGACGGAGATTGTAAGCCTGGCTTTATGTATAAATCTATTTGTAAATTAAGTATATTGCTAAACTGTCTTGGGATAGTTTGACTTTTTTTTTGTTGGTTTAAAAAATTTTTTTTGAGACTGGGTCTCTTGTAGCCCAGTCTGGCGTTCAATTTGCTGTCTAAGTGAAGATGTCCTTGAACTCCCGACCTCCTGCCTCCACCTGCTGAAATTAACTGGCATTTGCCATCATGCCCGATACATTGTTTTTCTTCTAAGAAAGTCAGATTTTCCCGGGAGACATATGACAGTATGATTATGTGCATACAGGCTGAGGTAAAGGATCCCACTTTGTAATTCCTTGCTTATCAATGATACAGGTTCTTGGGTCTGCAGTTCTCTTTACTGAGAACTGACATTTACTCTTTTTCTGCCCTCAAATGATATTGCAAGCTAAATAGAATTTTATCTGAGTCGGTTCTTTCAAAGGGAAACAGAAGCAGGATAAAATCTTGCCAAAGTACCTTACCCTCCTACCCTCTCAATGATTCTTTCCCTCTGACTTGGGCTGTGTTCTCTGAGTTAGGGGATGTTTATGCCAAACAAGTCACTGCACAGTAACAATAGAGATTTACACAACAAGCTGGCGGTGGAGAGGCGGTGGCCAGCTGCAAAGTGAATTGTGTTTGTAAAGCAGTGGGAGTTCTGCAGAGGGTGGTTACTAAACAAATAGTGTCATAAAGACTGTCGAAGCTCCAGGAGGGACCTTTCTGTTCCTGCCAACATTCCACTGAAAACAGAGTATAGGGGTTAGGGTTTTTTATCCATCCAAGAACCTTCCATGAAACTAGGGGTTCCCAGCATGAGGTAGAGACCAACTAGGCCAGCTGGTGTGTTTGTGTGTAACTGACCAAATCTTTAACAGCTGAGACGCACAGGGCAGCTCAAGGGTCGTGGAGGGAGCTTGGTAAACTCTTGACTTTGCACTGAGTCGGTCTCCTTTCCATGCCTCTGATCTGCCTATTGGCAACAAAGGAAACTGAGCTCAGCTTTGGTTGTTCAGTCTCATCTTTCTCACCTGCTGACCCTCTTCTCGCAGCTCCATCAGAGCTTTTATACAATGCCAAGAGCTCACAGAGTGGTTTGGCTTGCATCTTGTGAATTAAGCTGTTCTTTCCTGTTTTGGCAGAGTTTGTTTTTCTCCTGTCTGAACAATGGTGTCTGGAGAAATCTGTGAGCTACCAGGCTGTAGAAATCCTAGAAAGGTAAAGCCTGTGCAGAAGGCCATTGTGCTAGTGCCCCTCAGTACGGCGGTGTACACAGCACTAGTCGTTTGCCCCTTACCTAGACGCTGGCTTTGCACCCTTCTTTCACTTGCAAATGTAGATCTCCTGATCAGTGGAGCATGTCTACAGCACAAAGTCCCTTTAGTTGGTGTGATTGTAAGTTTCTCTCTATCCTTTTCTTCCCTTATAGGTTTATGGTGAAGCAGGCAGAGAACATCTGTCAGCAAGCCACAATCCAGCTGAGAAATAAGACCGAACTGCAGACCTGGAAGGCTCTGAAAGAGCAGCTTTTCAACAAGTTCATCCTCCGCTTGCTGTCATGTGTTCAGCTGGCCAGCAAACTGTCTTTCCACTACAAAGTAAGGAGCGGGGCTGCTCGTGGGCACCTGAGTGTTAGAAAGAAAGCAGCTCATTGAAGGCGACTGTGAAAAACCCACTCCTAAGCTAGATGACACTACTCATGTGGAAATTCCAGAGTGTAATTATGCTTCCTAAGCATACCGCCTGAATACACACACAGTCACACAGAGGCAGTTATTAAACAGCCTGAAGTTCTGTTCCCAAAGTATAATTGCTGGACAGATGCCATCATTCATACAGGTCACCTTTCCTCCCCTTGGACTTAAGGACAGTTTACATAAGGTACCTGAATTACCAACATGCCTATCAGCATTAAAGGCAAATGATTACACCTAAAGATAAAATGTTTCCACGTTATATCCAGTGCCTGTACAGTAAAATACCACTCGTCCAGCAAATATTTATTGAGTTTTTTCCTATGGCTAGGTGTTTCAGTAGATACCATGGCTACCACAGTAAAAAATATTTATTGTCTGTGCTCTTAAGGAATCCCTTACCCAATGGGAAAAGGCATGGGGGTAAACAAAGTGAAAAGGTGATCTGTTAGTAGAACAGGGCTAGGAAGGAACTTTATCAGCTTGGGGAGTCACGGAAGTTTTTTTTTTTTTTTAAATATTTATTTATTATGTATACAATAGTCTGTCTGTGTATATGCCTGCAGGCCAGAAGAGGGCACCAGACCTCATTACAGATGGTTGTGAGCCACCATGTGGTTGCTGGGAATTGAACTCAGGACCTTTGGAAGAGCAGGCAATGCTCTTAACCACTGAGCCATCTCTCCAGCCCCGGAAGTTTATTCAAATAAAATGAATTATTGAAATTTGTAGGTGGGAGACAGTAGCTACAAAGAAAATCTAAACAAAATTAGGGCAGGTAGGGAGAAAGGAAGGAGCAGAAGGTAAGGGAAATCCAGCATGTGTAATGACCAGGAGAAGGGAGAACCTGGGTTTAACTGTAAGTAATCCTGCTTGCATAACATCGTGGGATTGCCAAGAGAGGAGACTGTGTGGACTTGCAGTGCTCTGTGACTGCTAGGGCTTATGACCTGCATCCTGCTCTCTCTCCTCTGCCTTTTTCCCTTTCTCAGATAGTCAGCAATGTTACAGTCCTGAACTTCCTCCAGGCTCTTGGTTATATGTGCACCAAAGAAGAACTACTGGAGTCAGAGCTTGATGTCTTGAAGTCCCTGAACTTCCAGATAAATCTGCCCACTCCTTTGGCATATGTGGAGATGCTCCTTGAAGTTCTAGGTACGTTGTTAAATGTTTCAGGAGATGTGGGCTGGAGCCTGCCATACAAGACAAAACAAAAACAAGCCAGGCGGTGATGGCGCACTTTAATCCTAGCACTTGGGAGGCAGAGGCAGGCAGATCTCTGTGAGTTCGAGGCCAGCCTGGTCTACAAGAGCTAGTTCCCGGACAGGCTCCAAAGCCACAAAGAAACCCTGTCTCGAAAAAACAAAACAAACAAACAAACAAACAAACAAAAACAAACTTTAAAAAAGACCAGGCAGCCGGCGGTGGTGGCACACGCCTTTAATTGGGAGGCAGAGGCAGGCAGAGCTCTGTGAGTTCAAGGCCAGCCTGGTCTACAAGAGCTAGTTCCAGGACAGGCTCCAAAACTAGAGAAACCCTGTCTCGAAAAACAAAAAACAAAAACAAAAAAACAAATGTGCCCAGGGATTTGGGAACAGGAGTCACACCCTACCAATGAGGAGCAGTAGGAAGCCTGAGTGTTTCTGAATGATGTAGATGTCCCCTCCCCAGTACTAGTCAGGGAAGGTCTCAGCACCTGATTTGGATTCATTAGGCACTTTATTTTTTTTGGGACAGGGTTTCTTTGTGTAACAGCCCTGGCTGTCTTGGAACTCTCTTTGTAGACCCAGGCTGGCCTCCCAAATGCTGGGATTAAAGGTGTGCACCATTATGCCGGGCTCATTAGACACTTTCTTATTGCAGGATCCAAGAGCTGGGATTATAGAGAAGCATAAAGACAGAACTGTACTGTAATTGATATATGCATTACTGATGGAGATCTGTCCTTTAAAATGAACCTTCTGGCCAGACATATAACTTTAATACCAACAGTTGGGAGGCAGAGGCAGGTGGATCTCTAAGTTTGAGGCCAGCCTGATCTACACAGAGTTCCAAGCCAGTTAGGGCTACACAGCGAAACCCTGTCTCAAGTAAAAGAAAACTGACCCTCCGCTAATAGATTTTTTTTAAAGATTTATTTATTTATTATGTATACAGTATTCTCAGTATGTATGCTGCAGGCCAGAAGAAGACACCAGACCTCATTACAGATGGTGTGAGCCACCATGTGGTTGCTGGGAATTGAACTCAGGACCTTTGGAAGAGCAGTCAGTGCTCTTAACCACTGAGCCATCCCTCCAGCCCCCTGCTAATAGATCTTTTGTGGTAGCGTGTATCAGGAAGCACACTAACAACAGAACAGCTCTGACCTAAAACTGCGACTAGAGAGCACAACTTCACGCTGTCATACATGCCTGTGCTCCTTGTAGGGTACAATGGCTGCTCGGTCCCAGCCACACAGCTACATGCAACTTGCCTGACCCTCCTCGACCTGGTCTATCTTCTGCATGAACCCATCTATGAGAGCCTGTTGAGGGCTTCAATTGAGAATTCTACACCAAGTCAGCTGCAAGGGTAAGAAACTTTTCCAGGATAGGCTCCTTCCGGGGTTGCCTTATAGGTGACAGACTATGAATATGAGGCATTTAGGGTTTGGAACTTGGTGGTAGAGTACTTGCCTAGTAAATTCAATACCCAGCACTGAGAAACAACAAAGGATAATTGCTTCTTACTGACTTCCATTATGTGGCTCACTTGATTACTGAACCAAATCGGGAAAACTCAAGGTTTTTACTATTAAATGTAAATTACTTCAAACAATTAACATTCTTTTCTAGTTCTTTCTTTGCCATTAGTTAAAACTTGAGAGTGCTGGATTGCTTTTATAGTCACTTGAAGGGGGAAAGCCTGTCACATGGCTCTAACTCGGACAAAAGTTACTTTGAATACTGTACAGTCAGACTGACCAAAGCCTCACAATTACAACTGTTAGGAAGAGCAATGGAAATAAAGGCCTATCAGACACTCAAGACACAGGTGTATGTTTATCCCCAGCTGAGCTGGGGAACAATTACCTGATGATGGCTTCTTTCTGTGTCTAAAGTGCAAGACGATCAACATGAACAATGCATACTTGAAGTTCCATGACCCTAGCATTTAGAATCGTATTTCATACTAGCTCCAAAATTAATATGGTTTTAATTATTCAGGGAGAAATTTATCTCTGTGAAGGAAGACTTCATGCTGTTGGCAGTTGGAATCATTGCAGCAAGTGCTTTCATCCAAAACCATGAATGCTGGAGCCAGGTACGCACCACTAAGCAGGGCCAGCATGATCAGAATTTAACAGAAAGCATTCCTTGTCAGTTAAAGGATCACAGAGGACAGTCTGCAGAAGAGAAGTGCCAGGACCCAGGAACTGGATGAACAGTCAAGAAGGGAGGGTTGGAAAACCAGAATAGGATGGAAATAGACAGCCAAGTTCAGTTTGTCCAACTCCTTTATAATTGTGGCCCACTGTTCTATCTTTAACAGAGGGAAACAGCTAACTAGAGAAAGAGTCCATGTTAACACTATCAGGGCAATGACACTTGGCCATCAGCAAACATAGGAGTCTGGATTTAATTTTGTGTTCAGAAAAATGAAAAGCTGGTTAGGCTTGGGGGACTATCTCAAGCAAGAATTTATGTTAGTGTGTGCAGCATAAGAGTGTTGTGCACTACAATGTGCTGAGACTTTTTAGTAATAAGAAGTTACTCTGTCTTCCTGAAGGTTGTAGGGCATTTGCAGAACATCACTGGCATCGCCTCGGAAAGCATTGCTGAGTTCTCTTATGCAATCCTGACTCACAGCGTGGGAACACACACTCCTGGGCAACAGCAGCCTGTTCCCCACAAGGCAGCCAGAGCTCTGAGGACTGCTGCTTCCTCTAACACATGAGGCTGGCTAAACCCCAGACATAGCCTTCTGTCACTGTGTTCTTCTCTGTTTACTTTCATTCTCAGGGTATAAAAGTTCCAAGTTTCGTTTGGACAGTATTTTGTATTCCAATTTCAGGCACTTTTTTCCTACATCGGAGTCAGTTATGGTAGGCACATACATCCTTGTATGTTCATAGCAGGCTAAAAACATCAAAGAATTGGAGAGAGTTAGATTATGAAATTGGTTCATTTTTGTTTGACAAGACATTTAAGTTTTCCTAATTTAATCTGATTATCAAGGAACATCAGATAGATAAGTATTATGCAGGGTTTTAAAACAGACTTTTAGATGGCCTTGGCTGAGTATCTCAGAAGTAGCCTTTCTTCCCTTGCTCCCCTACAGCTGTTCGTCCTTCCTTCCTTTCTTCTTTTTTTTAAGATAGAATCTCACTATTTGATGTGGCTATCTTAGAATTCACTATACACACAAGGCTGGGCTGGAATTGAGAGATCTACTTGACTCTGCCTCCTGAGTTCTGGGATTAAATACCATCAAGTCTGGCTTACTATTTCATTTCATTTTATTTTATTTTTTAAACTAAAACATTTTTCAACAGAATTTCTACAAAACTGACTGGAACTCAATTCTTCCAGAATATAAAATACTGAATTTTAAAGAAAAACTTACTGTCACATCTCTTGGTAATTAACAGACCATAGCAAATCCTTTATTACAAATAATTAAATCTTTCCATGTCTCAAACAGTACCAAACAGCATTTTGTAATCCTAACAGACAGTAGAGTAGGCATTTAATGCTAGAACTGCGTGAGGAAAGAGACTTCCAGCATCTGACCTGGTGTCCTTTCCCACATCATCCAACTGTGTACCACTAATATCATCTCAAAACGTTCCTACTTCATATTTAAGTGCAGGAAGTTGAGAGAGATAAAATCCAGTGAAAACACATCAATGTCAATCAACTAACTTAAAAAAACAAAATGAATGTCAATTAGTTGTTTTCAAGGGAATGGCAAAAGGAAAGCATGGGGTTGAGTCAAAACTATGGCAATGGCTGTTTGCTATCCACGGCGTTTTGTAGCTCTGGAAACTATCTGTCATATGATATTTTAAAATAAAGTGGCTTTTGTCTCTTTTTTTATTGTAAACATGTGGTTTAATATTACCCAGATTTAATTTAAAGCATCTTTCCAAACCAAACCAAAGGCGAACATCCCCCAAGGAATAAGTCACTTGTTATAGAACTGTGAGGACACCCAAGCAAGACCCCACTTAAGATTCGTCAGCATGAACTTGAGCGCTTTTGTCCACTGCTCCTCAGAGTTAAACTGGGTTTTGATGGAATAGGAGCCGCCACTACCTCCAGTGTCTTCAATCTTGCCTTTTTCCACATCCATCCTACAGATAGACAAAGCAGAGCTCATTAAGAAACAGATCCAAGTTAAGTCAGTTCAGGCAAATGGGCAGGGATTTGACCATGAGACCATTCCCATCATTTATCTAACAGAGCTTGGCAAAGAGCTACCGCTAGTGTGTATTTTGGATTTGCTTGAAACCCTAAAATAAAAGGCTGTCACAGGAGCCTCATTGTCATTGCAGAGTACAAGGGCAGGACACACCCAAACACATGACAAGTCTAAAACAGAAGAGGAGTGAAGGTTACAGTACTCTTCGCTGTCTGCCTAGGCATCCCTGAACTCAGGGAGCAGAAAGGAGGCAAAAGAAATAAACAGTTTGTATTTACTCCTTCTCTCACTACGAAGCACAGACTGATCTTTAAAGTAACACGTTCTTCCTGCCTCAGCTCCTGAGTGCTGGAATTATAGGTGTGCCCATGTTACTTGGCTCTCAAACTCACTCTCTTGAACTAGTCTCTATGCTGGGCTACTACACTAAGAGAAGCACTCCCAAAGGTTGCAGGAAAAGCCTTTCTGAAATGAGGCTGCAAACTTCATCTCTGTGCCAAGAAAAATCCCCACTACTACCTACAACAATATTCTTTACTCCAGAGACCAGGTGGCCACACTCTGTTCTCCTTGCAATATCAAATCAGTCCTTGCCCATCAGCGTCCTGTGATTGCACACTGTTTTCCTTCTTGCCATTTTTAGGATCTGTTTCCATTCACTACCTTTTAATTCAGTTTAGTCCCTGCTACAAGTTCACTGAGCCCGCAGAGGATAGAGGACAAACTCTCACCTGTATGGAAGACAAAATCGTGTCTCGCCTTTCTCCACCTCTTCTTTGAACTGCTGCACACAGTCCAGAAAAGCTACCATTGCATGGTCAAACTTGTTGTCCCAGAAAAAACGCAATCCCCCAGAACAGTATAACGGCAACTCCTGCCCAAGAAGAGAGAACTGGCTATGGGCATGTCCCCAGTCATTCCCTGCCCTCCAATCATCGGAGCCGGAGCTTTGTCTACGCCCACCAGAACATGTATTATAGCTGACTGATATCTTCTATAACCCTCAACCACTCCAACAGCCCTGGGCAAACACCAACTCCCAGCAGCCTCCCTACCACTGGAAATATACTGAACTTCAGTATATTCCCACCCCAAGTCCCCAAGTGCATGCACTCCTCTGATCTGCCCAGACCCTTTCTCAACAGGCTGCAAAAACCTAAATTTTTTCCACCAACCCCAAAGAGCTAAGTCTGAACAAGATGTTGGTTCCTTATGAGATAGTCTGAGAAAGAAACTGAAAAATGTCAGCAGGTATAGAAACTAAATTTTTTTTTTTTTAAGCACAAGGTCTTGCGTACTTTAGGCAAGTGCTCTATCTCTAAGCTACATCCCTAGCCCCCAAATGTACTCATTTTGTTAGAATAAACAAGAACTCTAGCTTCCAGAGTACCTTAGATTTGTCTGTCAGAGACTCCAGATATGAATGATTTCCATAGGGAACAAGTCGGTACCTAAAGTGGAGATGCAGAGAGATGGCTACAGGATTTCTCCTATGGTGATTATTGCAAAGTTGCAACCCAGTAATTTTCAATCTGCATCTTACCCAAGGACTTTATTATTTATTATTCCCACCTCCCTCCGCCTCCCTCTAGAGTCCATGTTTAAAGACTTAACTAAAAAGATTTCATCTTTTATGTAACAGTTTTGGCTTTGTTTTGTCTTTAAAATGACAGGGTCTCCCTGTGTGGGCCAGGTTGACCTTGAACTTTTGATCCTCCTGCCTCAACTCCCCCAGTATTGAGATTACAGGTGTTCAACACTGTGCCTGGTATTTTGCTTTAGAAGGTATGTATAACTTGAGGCCTGTGGGTTGCCCTTGTTCCCAGGACAGCTACGAATAACACTTAACACATTTGTAGACAACAATATCATGTCATAGTATCAAAAGGCTGGACACCCTGGTAGGTTTTTAAAAACAAACACTGAAACTTCATTAGGTTCTGGAGACTTTTGGGGCCACTGCTGGAGTCATGCAGTTTGATGATACTGCTCTGACATGACAGAAAGAGCCCTGTGATCAGGGGAAAGCAGGGCACATGCCCTTCACCCACAGACCATTCTGTCTGCGGCAGCAAGAGTTCTTGCCATAGTGAAGCAGCACCATGTGGTATAGACAGATGACATCACAGATACGCCTTGCACAAGGTGCCATGGAGAGCGGCATGTTCTCACCTCTGAAATTTCAGACCCATCTTATTGGCTAGGGCATGCAGCAGCAACACTGTCTGACCCCAAGCAGCATTTATTTCATTCCATTCCACAGGAACGCTGGGCAAGCGACCTAGTCTGAAGTTATTGATTGTGCCAAATTGTCCACTGTGCCTACAGAGAAGGGAGAGGGGGTTGGAGGAAATAGAGATTATAAAACGTTTGAGATTTCCCACTTTCACCCAGAACCAAGCATAAATTTCTTTCGGCTGCCCCAAACCTAAGGCATCATCTTTCCCCCTGCTGTTTTGATGTCCAAGCAGAACTGAGAGTCATTGAACACTCTTATGCTCCTCCCCCAACAAAAAAACAAGACAAACATCAAAGCCAAACAAACCCCCCAGGCTCCACTGAGTCTGCCTCCTACCTCTCTCTCTTTTAGATTTATTTATTTTATGTGTATGAATGTTTTGCCTGCATGTGTGAATTTGCACCAATGCATGCCTGTTGGATTCCCTGGAGCTGGAGTTACAGATGATTGACAACCACCATGTGGGTGCTGGAAATTGAACAAGTTCTCTGCAAGAGCAACAAGTGCTCTTAACTGCTGCTGAGCCATCTCTCTAGCACCCTCCCACTTGTCTTAAATCTGTCTACTTCCCTCCATCTTAAGGCTGCTATTCTTTTTCAGTTTAGAGTCCCAGCACATACCTCCTTCCCAGATTATCTCTCACCCTGTAAGCAAAGCTACCATCCACAGATGCAAATGTGCTTATGTCACTTCCCTGTCTGAAATGCTCCAATAATTCCCTCTGCCCTCGGGGTCAACTCCAAATGCCTTAATAATGGTAACTCTCCAGTTTCACACTCAATCTCCAGTCATAATAAGATCCTTTTAGTTCTTTCAATTTGCTATTTCCTTGCTCCTGCTTCTTTCACACAACATTCTTTTTGCCAGAAAAACTCCTCCTCTGTAGACATCTATTTCACCCCTCAGTCATATCAGCCTCCTCTGGGGGAAATTTTCCATGCAGCTTCCTCAAAGTGGGAAGGTCCCCTTTCATGTGCTCACAGCACCCTGGGCCCCCTTATCACACGGTATGACACCAGCCTGCTATTTATGCATTCCTTGTAGGTAGTGAGTAGCTGGTATACTGTAGATCTCTTGCTGGGACCCTCCTGGTGTCTAGCACAGTGCTTTCTACACACCAGACACTCATTAGTTACTAATTCAGTAATAAATACACAAATGAGTTGGGCAGTGGTGGCACACACCTTTAATCCCAGTACTCGGGAGGCAGAGGCAGGAGGATCTCTGTGAATTAGAGGCCAGCCTGGTCTACAGAGCAAGTTCCAGGACAGGCTCCAAAGCCACAGAGAAACCCTATCTCGAAAAACAAAACAAAACAAACAAAAACTAAAGGGAATTGTCCTGCATAGTGAAGATGACAGAGAGAACAGTGGTTAGTTATCTGTGGTCATCGTCGGCTGGAGAGATGGCTCAGTAGGAAAGGACCGGATTTCAGTT